>JXTB01000074.1:104536-162127 GCA_002914805.1 Parasponia andersonii
ATATCCATAAGCCAAGGAGAATGGACTCTCTCCTGTAGTAGTTCGTTGTGTGGTGCGATAAGCCCATAATACTTCTGGAAGTACCTCTGGCCAAGCTCCTTTATGCTCCTCCAGCTTTGTCTTTATATTTGGCTTGAGTATTTTGTTTATCGCTTCGACCTGCCCATTGGCCTGTGGATGAACAATAGCGGAGAAGCTCTTTTTGATGCCCAAGTTATTGTAGAAATCACGGAACTCGTCGCAATCGAACTGCTTTCCATTATCAGAAATTATGGTATGTGGTATACCATAACGACAGATTATAGATTTATAAACAAAATCTATCATTTTCTTCGCGGAAATGGTACTCAAGACTTCGGCTTCCGTCCATTTTGTGAAGTAATCGACTGCGACCACCGCATACTTCAAACCACCTCACGCTAAAGGAAGCATCCCGATGATATCAATTCCCCACACTGCAAATAGCCATGGACTGGTCATCAAAGTTAAAGGAACATGTGATCTTCTAGGAATGGTCGCAAATCGCTGA
Organism: Parasponia andersonii; assembly: GCA_002914805.1. Taxonomy (NCBI): domain Eukaryota; kingdom Viridiplantae; phylum Streptophyta; class Magnoliopsida; order Rosales; family Cannabaceae; genus Trema; species Trema andersonii. The sequence continues at coordinate 105,066 of JXTB01000074.1, forward strand.
CATTTGTCGCATTTCCTAGCAAATTCCAATGTATCCTTCTTCATTGTTGGCCAAAAATACCTCTGTCGAAGAATCTTATTCGCGAGCGCCTGCCCCCCAGAATGATTTCCACATATTCCTTCGTGGATTTCCCTCATAATGTAGTGTGCTTTTTGATCTGTGACGCACAATAATAATGGCGAGCTGAAACTCCTTCGATAAAGTTGCTCATCCTGAATGATATAGCGAGCCGCTTTCATGCGAAGCCACCTTGCGTCGTCTTTATCTTCAGGGAGATCGCCGCTTTGTATGTATCGTATTATGGGATCCATCCATGATGGTTCCTCATTGCCTGGCATCATCACTTGGGGTTCGACCTCGATGCTCGGTGAGATAAGAAATTCAACGGGAACTACTTTCAATAACTCTATATCCTTTGTTGAAGCGAGCTTAGCGAGTGCATCTGCCCGGGTGTTTTTAATACGAGGAAGAAGCTGTATGTCATACGTGCTGAACGTTAAGAATAACTGCTGTACCTTCTTCAAATAAGCCATCATTCTCTCTCCTCTCGCATGATAATCACCCTTAACCTGACAGACGACTAGCTGGGAGTCACTATAAACTTCGATTGCTTCGACCTTCATTTCCCATGCGAGCTTTAGGCCAGCTTTCAGTACTTCGTATTCGGCTTCATTATTTGAAGCTGGGAATTTGAAGCGAAGCGCATAATGAATATTATGCCCTTCAGTACTGATTAAAACTATGCCCGCACCTGCTCCATTTTCATTTGATGACCCGTCCACATAAAGCTTCCAAAATTTTGACATATCTGAAGCAGGTTTTTCGAGCGCTTCCGTGGGAAGATTGACGTCGTATGCAAACTCTGCGATAAAATCTGCGAGGGCTTGCCCCTTTATAACAGTGCGAGGTTGAAAATTGATATCAAATTGACTCAACTCAATAGCCCACTTAAGCAGCCGCCCTGACGTCTCAGGTTTCTGTAAGACCTGTCTCAACGGGAAATTCGTGAAAACTTGAATGGAATGAGCATGGAAGTAAGGTTGAAGCTTTCTGGATGCGACGATGAGTGCCAGCGTTAATTTCTCCATCTCCGGGTACCTGGTTTCAGCATCAAGTAATCTCTTACTCACATAATACACAGGTTGCTGAATTTTTGACTCCTCGTGAATTAATGCGGCACTCGTCGCATACTTAGAAATAGTGAGATATAGGTATAGTTCTTCTCCCGGATTTGGTTTCGATAAGAGTGGAGGGGAACCCAAGTGTTTTTTCAACTCTTCGAACGCCTGCTCGCACTTCTCCGTCCACTCGAACCTTTTTGATCCCTTCAACACCTCAAAGAAAGGTTGGCATTTATCGGTTGATCTGGATACAAAATGACTGAGAGCAGCTACTCTTCCTGCTAAGCTTTGCACATCTTTGGGTTTACGAGGAGACTGCATATCAATAAATGCTTGTATTTTCTGAGGATTTGCTTCGATCCCTCGCTGGTTGACCATAAAACCCAGAAATTTTCCAGATCCCACTCCAAATGCACATTTATGGGGATTTAGCTTCATCTGGTATCTTCGGAGGATTTTGAACATCTCATCAAGGTGCTTGATGTGATCTTCAGCTTTCTCCGACTTAACCAGCATATCATCGATGTATACCTCCATTGTCTTGCCAATTTGTTTTGCAAACATCATATTGACAAGACATTGGTACGTCGCTCCCGCATTGATGAGTCCGAAGGGCATCTTTTTATAACAGTATAACCCTCGATCAGTGATGAAAGAGGTGTATTCTTCATCCAGCTCGTACATGGGGATTTTGTTGTATCCTGAATACGCATCCATGAAGCTTAAAAGTTCATGCCCCGACGTCGCATCTACAAGTTGATCAATTCTTGGAAGAGGGAAGCTGTCTTTAGGACATGCCTTATTGAGATCGGTAAAGTCAATACAGGTTCTCCACTTCCCATTAGGTTTTTTCACCAAGATGGATTTGCAAGCCAGTCAGGGTAAAAGGATTCTCTTATGAACCCAATTTCGAGCAATTTCTCCACCTCTTCCTTTAGTGCGACGTAACGTTCTGGATTCATGGCCCTTCTCTTTTGTCGCACAGGCTTTTTGGACGGATCAATGTTGAGGCGATGGGATATGATCCTTGAATCAATCCCTACCAGATCCGAATGCTGCCATGCAAAGACATCCAGATTAGCCCTCAGAAAAGCGATCAATGAAGCTCGCACAGGTCCGCAAACCTCTGCTCCAATCTTCAAAGTCCTGGAAGACAGATCGAATGATATATCTTCCAGGTCTTCAACGGGTCCAATTCTGACTTCGTCGATTTCTCGAGGATCGAAGTCTTTAATGGTCGTTTCGATTGACGTTTTCGTCGACGATTCAACTGACGCTTTGCTCGCTGCTTCAGCTGATGTTTTATCCGCAGCCACGACTGACGCTTCATCTGCGGCCACGATTGACGCTTGATCCGCTGCCATGATTGACGCTTCATCTGCTACCACGATTGACGCTTCATCTGCGGCCACGATTGACGCTTGATCCGCTGCCACAATTGACGCTTCATCTGCTACCACGATTGACGCTTCATCTGCGGCCACGATTGACGCTTGATCCGCTGCCACGATTGACGCTTCATCCGCTATCACGATTGACGCTTCATCCGGCAGGTGGACCATCATTGTGCGGGACGTCGCATCTTTTGCTGCGAGTTTCAGCGAGTTGTTGTAGCAAGTCCTCGCATCATACTGATTTCCTCGAACCTCGCCTACACCATGTTGGGTAGGAAACTTCATCGTTAGATGATAGATCGAGGTGACAGCTCGAAGTTCCCTTAATGTTGGTCTTCCTAGGACAGCGTTAAAGGCAGATGGGCAATCTACTACCAAAAACTGGGTCATTATTGATGAAACCCTCAGAAAGGTCCCAACGCTGACCATCAGTTCAATCATGCCCATAGGCATCAGGCTATCTCCAGTAAAACCATAGAGCGGAGCGGCGGCAGGCCTCAGGTCGCTCTCATTTAATCCCATCTTCTTGAAGGCATCGAAGTATAGGATATCCACAGCACTTCCATTGTCGACCAATACTCGCAACAACTGCGTGCTTCCACAGTTAATTTTTACGACCAGCGCGTCGTTATGCGGATAATGGACTTCCCTTGCATCTTGCTCTATGAAGGTAATATCCATTTCCGGTACTCGCTGAAGCTTGCGTGGTCGCTGATCAAGGTGCATGACATTGGTCAACGGCTGCTGTCGAGCTTCTCGTGTGTATCTATCCTGTGCTCGCTTGGAATCTCCTCCAACATGCGGCCTTCTAAAAATAGTTCGCACCTCACGTTGAATTTCTGGAGGTCGTTGTTGGTCTTCTTCTCGCCTTTCATCGCTCTGCCTGGTATACAGCCGCAATCGTCCCTCTCTGATCAGCCTTTCGATTTCATCCTTCAAGGCAAAGCAATCATTAGTATCATGCCCAATATCATTGTGATACTGGCAGAACTTGTTGGGGTCGCGTTTTGCCCTGTCTCGCTTCATCAGTTCCGGTTGACGATATCGCTCTTTTTGGTTTGTGACCGCATAGATATGATCTATAGGAGCGTTTAACTCGGTGTGATTGTTGAACCTCATGGGAGCTTTTGAAGTCTCCTGCCTTTTAGGCCTAGGCTGATTCTCATTAGCCTGTTCATTATTCCTCTTGCTTTTCTTATTGCCGCTATTGTCGGTGATGACCGCAACCTTTGCCGCATCTGTCCTTCCTCATTTTTTGGTCTTTTGAAGATTCTCACGTGAAGACTCCAACCTTAGATGTCGACCAACTCTTCGGTAGAAGTCTTCGAGAGTCCTACATTCTCGTTCAAGCAATTCCTCCCAGAGTTTTGTTTCTGGTCGCACCCCAGCCATCATAAGAGTAAGAACTCCTCCTTCAGGGGGGTTGTTGACCTTCGCTAGCTCTGTGGTGAATCGATTGAGATAAGACCGTAGAGTCTCCTCTGGACCTTACCGAATTGCGGACAAGCTGACAAGCGGAACAGTGAAATTCTTCGCGGCCTGAAATTGTCTCAAGAACGCCGTTTGTAGTTGTTGCCAGGACGAAATTGAACCGAGTTTGAGTCCTCGAAACCACTTCTTTGCTGCTCCTGAGAGTGTTACAGCGAAACATCTGCAGCGCGCATGATCACTAACCCGATGAAGTTCCATCAAGTCGCTGAAGTGATCCATATGGTCCTGTGGATCAGTTTTTCCATCAAAAGTATTGATAGTGGGAAGTCTGAATCCGGTGGGAAGGGCTGCAGCTCGAACCTCCTCGCTGAATGGCGACTGGCGATACCCATCAGCGAGCTCGTCGTCCCATCCAGCAAGTGCATCTAATGCGATCCTTAAATTGTGAACGTCGACGTTCAGAGGGAAAGCATCATTCCTTACTGGTGGTATAAGCGATCTTTGTTCGTTATCCTGTTTCGCAGCGGGCTGGTCTGGTAGAGTCTTCTGCGACCTATGAGAGGATCCAGTGGCATAGTGCGACGAGACCGGCTGTGGTCGCTATGGTGCGATACAGATCGATCATGACCACGTCGTCGCTCCAAATACTGTCTTAGGTCTGCAGGATCTTGTCTTGACTCCCTGCTGATTCATTCGAAGACACTTCTCGATGATCGTCCTTGTTCACTGCTCAAGCGATCCTGGTTGTTAGTGGATTTACGAGAAATTTGTGTACGAACACGGTTCGTACTTGAACTCTCCGTACGAGATTCTGGAGGCAAGTCTGCGATCTTGCTTTTCCCTTTAGAGATGCGTTCTTCATGACGCTCCTGCTGAGTTCTTGGCTAGACACGTCTTCTCGTCTCGAGAATCTGTATTCCCTTCTCAGGTAATTGAGCAGGACATTCTTTGGAACGTTCATGTTGTGGTGGGGTCACCATCTGCCCTTCAGCAAGTCGTCGCAGAGTGTCATTGATCTGGTTAGTGACTTGCTGAAGGTTCACGAGCGTTTCCTCTATGCGTTCCTGTCTTTGGGATAGGTTCTCTGTTACCGTCATAGTAGGCTGATCCGGAGCAGGGGTCGCCTGTGTAGTAGCAGTACTCTGAGGTTGATTTTGGCTAGTCCCGGCGGCTCTGGTAGTGTTTCTGGTGTTTGCCATTATTGAAAAGGTGGAATTTGACAAATATTTCTACCGGAATAGCCCTCCTTCTAGCGCCAATTATTGATGGAGGTTTTATCAACAATAAATTTATAAATAATCAAGAGATGTGGCTTGTGTGAATTGAAGTAGTAATCAAAGCAAATAAGGAGAGAGGGATTTATAGTGGTTCAGCCCCAAAAAAGATGAGCCTACGTCCACTGTTTTCTCACTATTTTATGAATAATAATGATCACTCAAGGTTACAATCTCGTCTGGAAATTGGAAAGACTGAAAAGCTATTGAAGAATACTAAAGACTTAGACTACCCAAAGTTTGGAATACTCTAAGCTTGAATTTGCTCTGACTTCTATTCTCTGTGTGACTTGTTCTCTCCTTCGGAACATAGAGCCCCCTTTATATAGATAAAGGTAACCTTATGTCCTTAGGATCCTTATGTCTCTAGGATTCTAATTGTATAAATGGGTAACCATATAATTGGGTAACGTAAATTAAGTAACAAAATAATTGGATAACTATTCAAAACGGATAACTAGTTAATCACAAATAGGAGACTTCAGTTTCCCTTTCCTTGTAGGTTTCTTCCATAGCATTTACTTGTTTCCCTCTTCTTGTAGGTTTCCTTTATAGCATTTACGTGTTTCCCTCTTCTTATAGGTTTCCTTTATAGCATTTACGTGTTTCCCTCTTCTTATAGGTTTCCTGTTTATCAAGGCAAACTGCACGGAGAAGGTCGCACAAAACCTGTGGAAGAGGTCACATATAACCCTTACGGAGGAGGTCGCATATAACCCTTACGGAGGAGGTCGCATATAATCCTTATGCGACCTTAGGATTTTAGACCGTACAACAATTTCAAATCACATTTTATGTCGAAGTGAGAGTCGGAACCAAACTATTTCTAATCGTATCGTTAAAAATCATGTAATTTTTGTTAGTGCAATTTTTAAGTCAATAAATATCCTAGCATGTTTTTTTTACACATTTTCTATCGAGTTCATTAATTTTAATTTTTTGTGAACGGGAATTTCTCTCTTAATTTTAGTGAGAATTCTTTTATTTTTAATAATAATAATAATTATTATTATTATTATTATTATGTTCTTTCTTTCCTCTATACATAAGACTGCATTTGTTTGATGGAAGATAAATTTGTTGGATTGAAGATAAACTTTGCTATTTTAATTACCTGAGTGAGTACGTCCATTTTTTTTTTTCGTCATTTGAACTTTTAAATGACATCTTTCAATGAAGGACGACGCAGTAAATAATCTGACCTGGGTGAAAACGGTCAAGAAATTTGGATTCATTTTTCATGTGCGTTCTTTTTCGTCTTAATCAAATTCTTGTTCATCCCAGATTCTTATGCCCGTTATTTTTCTTTGTTTTTTAATCTTAAACCAAATAACCGTTTGCCAATCCTTTGTTCTCTTTTATTCGATCATTATACTTAGAATTCGGCAGAAAATTAGGTTGCAATTTGCGAAGAAAGATGTTACTAGTGCATTTGAAATATAGATCGAAGGAAAAGAACAAGTCAAATCATAGCCTGTCTATTTACTAAATACCCTTCTGGCAAATGTCAATTGTGTACCAACTCCAAATCCAATTATCAAGATGAATGCGGTGAAATCTAGTTTCATAAACGATAGTTGGCTACAATATATATGCCTAAAAAGGGCTAAAGAGTACGAGTTGAAATGAATCATGCTTTGCGTAAAATAAGTCGCCTCTCTCGCTTGTATTCAACTTCGTCTCTCTGGTGCATGATTATAAGAGCTCTTCTTACCTGTGAAAAATATCAATGCAGACAACGTAAGACTAAAAGGTATCTGCAAAGTAAAACTCGACTAAAATTGGGCTTCTTAGATGCCACTTACAGTAGATTCGTTTATCCCCATTCTAGTGAGCTCATCAATCAGCTTCCTCTCTGATGTGTGGTTCCCAATGCCTATTCTTCTTTTTATCTGAGTTTCAGCTTGCTGTTTTTTATGGGAAAAAGGAGTCAAGTTATTTTTTACCTTGATGTGAAAGAATTACAGAGAAAAGCAACAGAAATTATTAATAACTTGACAAAGTATCTGTATACCTTAATTTCATTTGCCATCTCAGCAGTGAGATTAATTTGTTGATTTATTCCAGATCTTGCTGCATCCATTGTTGAAACTGTAAAAAGTCTAATAGCTTCAAGTACATTTTCTTCACTAGCTACATGGGACCTGGAATCACAGTTAATAATGTTAAGAGTGGAATTCAAAAATAATAATGACAGTAAACGAAATAAGGGAAACGGAAGGGGTGAAAAGAAGAATTATGCACAAAGAATTACTGTCACAGATTTAATATGCATTTATTGTTTAATGAGGATATTTATGCTCACAACTTAATTAGCAGCTAACACCTTACCATTTGCTTTTATTTGTAAAAAAAGCTAAGTGTTGAGGAGAAGATTGTCAATTAGAGTTACTTTTAATGGCATTATCATGAGATATAAAATACATAAAGAAAGAAGTTATTTCATGATTAGCCAAACTCTGAAACTAATTTGAAACCTTAAAAATTCAGATTCAAAATACATTCAATTTGACTACTCCTACAATTGAAAAATCAACTGCTAAGAACTATTACCAACCAGGATTTCTAAGCATCAGTATAACAAGTGCATAACATTAATAATGCATAATAACAAGTTATAATCAGCACTTAACAGTTTCATTTTTGCAAGTGCTTCACTCAATCTTACGATTGCTTCAAGCTGCCTCACTGTTATAGGTATTGCTGAACCCTCACCAGTTTCATTTGCCTGTCGTCTCATGTCCTATCAAGAAAATCCATTTAAAGTGGAGTGATTAGGACGAATGTTTTCTAAATACATAAATTTCGTGAACAATAAATAACGTGGGTGCAGCAATTGGCTTGTAATTCAAAAAAAAAAAATTCCCTGGGCCGTTTACGAGCTGGTTTGTTATTTATTAATTCAAGTTCATATACTGACATCTTGTATTTTCATATGCGGTAGTACCAAGAATACCTGTCTAATTTTAACGTAATTATTTTGTAGCAAGGAGGATGCAGAATCTGATAAACGGGGGTGACATTCAGTTCGGCAATATTGTATATACCTACAAGTTTGCAGTAAAGGAATTAAACTCATCAGTATCAGCAAGTAAACATTGTAAATAATTCATAGCTCAGTAGCTTTCATGCAAACCTCTTAAGCCAATTCTCTTCTTTTGCAACTCTACTGTCACCAAGGGTAGCATCGGCAGATGCATGAACCTTTATGATGTGGCTTGCAATAATCTGTTACGAAGGAAAACTAAATCAAGCTGCTATTATAATGTCAGGTTTACAAGAAACAATAAACAACTTTAACATGTGACTAAAATTTTTGCAAGAAGTAAAATAATACAAAATAAAGTTAAAAATGAAATTCCTAAAATGGAAAAAGTTGAACATAGCATTTTGTTCTGATGTTTTGACAAGAAACATTATCACAAATTACCTTATCTTGACTGTACATCCTGATATCTTTGACAATGAAGATTAAATCAAATCTAGAAAGAATTGTCGTCTGCAAATCAATATTATCTTGAGCAGTCTGGAAGAAGGAAGCATTTTTAATTAGTTCTCAACAGTAAGTAGTAAGAGTGCATTGAAAAATCTGATAAGAGAAAAACCAGGAAGATAATTATGGACCTTAAGATCATCATAACGTCCAGATGGAGGGTTGGCAGCTGCAAGCACAGAAGTTCTAGAATTAAGAACAGTCGTTATTCCTGCTTTGGCTATAGATATTGTTTGCTGCTCCATGGCTTCGTGGATGGCAACCCTAAGCCACACCAAGCATACACTTTTAGATCTCACGACATACAGACATAGTACAGGTTTATCAAGATTTAATTCTAGTTTGCATTACCTATCCTCTGCCCTCATTTTGTCAAACTCATCAATACAGACGACACCGCCATCTGCCAAAACCATGGCTCCTCCTTCAAGATAAAACTCACGCTGGAAAGGCAGAGGTTTAATATAATCAGAAAAAATTTCATACCAATACCGCGGGGGGGGGGGGGGGGGGGGGGGGGGGGGGGGCAGTGTTGGTGGGGTAATAGAAAAACTTTCATCACAATGCTAATGGGGGAGAATTACCCATTAGAAAGATTGCCAGACTGCAATGCTAAGAATAAAGGAGAGAAAGTATCCAGGATCAAGAACTCACAGAACTACTATCTCTGATTACAGAAGCTGTAAGACCAGCAGCCGATGAACCTTTTCCTGAAGTATAAACAGCCACTGGAGCTGTCTTCTCAACAAACTTGAGAAACTATACAAACGAAACAATACCAAATTAGTGCACCTTGTGGGATGAAAAGAAAGCAAGAGCAAAGATTCTTTTGTACAGCCACGTGGCTCATGAACCAGAAACAAACAGATCAAACCTGTGATTTAGCAGTAGATGGGTCACCCAAAAGTAATATGTTGATATCACCTCTTAGCTTTACACCATCTGGCAAATTCTGCTTGCATAGGAATTGATTAATACAATATTTAAACTGCCTCTGAATAAAAAAGATTATAGCTTAGGCTTCTAACATACTTTCCGTGATCCTCCGAACAGAAGACAAGCCACAGCCTTCTTCACATCATCGTGACCAAATATGGAGGGTGCAATTTTGGAGCATATGCTTTTGTATGCATCAGGTTCCGCAGCAAACTTCTTGAATTCTTCTATCTATAAAAGTTACTTGGTTACAAAAGATCAAAACTGAAAAGAAGCAAAAGCAATAGAATCATCTCATACAGAATCTATTCGACAAAAATTTAAAACAAATGCATAATCTATAGCAATTCACTTGTCTAGCTCATGTGAGCGTGACAGTATATGTATCCTACAAACAAGTCCAAAAAACAATCCCAACTATTACCTCTTCTGGCGTAAAAGCCGCTGGACCTCGGGAGTTAGCATCATTTGCTTCTTCAATTCCTACAACTCTGATATAAGGTTGTCTAATAGCAACTGCTCCTTTGTGGCTACAGAAATCAAATAACAAAGAAACCCCATATTCAGTTGTAAAGAGTAACAACCAACGACATTAAACATTTAACTCAAGGTTACAAAATTTCTCACGATGTAGACGAATTTGCAGCTTGATAGATACTATATATTCCCATGATGGTTAATCTTGTTCCAGGAACAATAGTTTGAACAAGATGGCGGTCCACGGACAGAAGCATGTTCCTGGGAAGCTCACCAGTCGGAACATCCTTCAAAAACCAAGAAACAAACCATTAGATGCACAGATTCTCTTTACAAATGATAGCATCACACCTTTTCTTCATAAGCCAATATTGTTACCTCTGGGTTTTCCTGCAATTTCAAGGTTTGCTGATCAACATACTTGCTCTTATCAGGAACCACGACCCACGGATCAATTGGGCACGGCTCTTCTCCAGCCTACAAATATTCCAAGTGGGTTTCTATCAAATCTCCAGGGCAAAAGAATGCGAGAAAATAAACAAAACTTGGTAGCTGGTAGGAAGTAAAACCTGAGGAACATGGCTACAAGAGCGAGGCACAATGGCCCCACCAAGGCCTGGCCTACACGGAACTCGCTGCACGTTTTTACAGTTCTTACACATCACAGTCACATAAGTCGCCTTGGCCTTAACCCTCGAAGCAGCTATAGTAATACCAGCTATTTTGACAAGTTTCGATATATATTGAGCCTACATTAACATCAAAAACAAAAAACAAAAAACAAAAAACAAATTATCATTCTTTCTGAATATACCATCGAACAAGCGAAATAAGATCCCTAAAATTTCATTCCTAATATTTTCAACAAGGAAAGCAGATAATGAGAAACGAAATTACAAAGAAAAATACAGACCCCGAGCGAGCGCATCGACACCGGGTCCTCCTTCGAAGTGAGCAAAATCTGGACATCCTCCGGGACAGGCTCCTCCAATTGCCCTTCATTTCCAGCCACCTTCGTCTTCAAATTCGCCAAAACCTGCCCCGCCGCATTCTCAAACTACAACCNAAAAAAAAAAAAAAAAAAAAAAAAGACCCAAATGAGATTAAATTTCTAAAAAAATGTCGTGAAATTAAAAGCGATCTAGCGAAAGATGGGGGTACCAGAGGCAATAAATCGGCGGGAGAGGATCGGAGCTTGGCGGGGAGGTCGGCGTCGAAGGCGTGGAGATCTTCGAGGTCGACGAGGAGGAACTTGGAGTTCTGGAGGAGGCTTTCTCGGTAGAGGAAGACGTTCTTGTCGGTCTCGAAGCTCCGGATGAACTCCTTGAATTTGAGGAGGACGGAGTGGTTGGTGGCGGAGGCCGCGGCGGCGTGGTCGCCGAGCCCGTTGGAACCGTCGCCCAGTGACTGGGCCTGGTCGCTGTAGTAGACCGCTCCCTCGTCCCACCCTGACATTTCTCTCTCTCTCTCTCTCTCTCTCTCTGGTTTTGGGAGGGAAATGTTAGGGTTGGCTAGGAAGAGGAGGAGGACATTGTGGAGCTTTTGCGTTTTGGCGGGAACAGTTTTGGCGGGAAAATGATGAGTTGCCTGCGCCTGCCACGTGCTTTACATTCTTTTTTGCTTTTCTTTTTGCTAATTATTCGTTTTTCCCTTTTTAAATGCTAATAAAGAGATTAGTGCCTTTTTTATTATTATTTTCATGGTAATTTAATCAGACATTTCTTCTAAATTACGAATTTATGCAGAGATAGTGTTGATCGTGAATTAGGTAAAACTTCATAATTAAATAATTAAATGTAATAGACTAGCACGAGAATTGACAATAACTTTTTAATAAAAGTTTAACACTGATTAAATATTTTTTAATAAAATACATTAAATAATTATATCGTGAAAAATATTTTTCAATAACTTTTTTGTACATAAAATAAAAAACACAAAACTAATGAACCAACTAGTGAAAAATTGCACCACATTATTCTAATATATTCAAGCCAAAAAAATATTGTCCTAATATACTAAAATTTAATTATAGAAAATTATATATACTAACAATTATATTAGTTACATGTTCAAGCTATGACCAACACGATACAATACGACATATTATAGCTCCCATTTTTTTTCTACAAAAAAGTTGTAACAATAAAATTTATAGGATAAATAATGGTAATGTGGCAGCTTATATACTAAGCCACATTAGAAGACAAAATTTTGAAAGGGAGTCAGAAATAATTATAATTATATTTCCTTTTTTAATGAATTATGTTAAGATCCCCTTAAAGTCAATTTTTTTGTTAGGTTCTTTGCAAAATACACTTTTAGTATAATATATTTTAGAAAATATATCTCATTTAATAATTTTTTGATAAGTATATTTTTTAAAATTTTAATTTATTTTAAATGTAAAAATACTCATATCAATTATTTTACTAAAGGTCTATATTCTGGTTAGAAAAGGGAGGTCGAGTTTATAAATATACTGTCTGTTATGACTTGATATCCTGTTTAGTCCTATATGATGTTAACACTCAAATATACATTGTTTTTTTCCTTTTAAGTTTCCAAATACTTTGTTTATACATTGTTTTTTTCCTTTTAAGTTTCAAAATACTTTGTCTAGCTCTTGACACTCATGTCTGATGTAACTCGACACTATGTTTAGCTATGATACTAAACATTGAAATGTACCTTTTATTTTTCATGTCAAATTTTTAGAAATTTTGTCTAACTCTCGACGATGCATTTATCTAATACCTTCGATTTAAGATTATATAAGTCCTTTTACACCTCTTTTTTTTTTTGAAAAAAAACAGTGTATTTCACTTATAAATTATCGAGGGTGGTGTCTTTTCTAAAACTCCCTATTATTATGAGGGTGTATTTCACCTAGTTTCTTTTTTTTTTTTTTATTTGTAAGTAAACACACGAATAGATAGATAGGCTTTTTCCAAATAACACAAACATCTTCAAAACTAGGTAACAATACATAATTACACTTCTGAATTACATAGAAATACTAAGTTGGTTACCGCATGAACTAACTAGTATTTTTTAGCTGATAAAGGTTTATGTAAGGCTGGCAATTCGTGTTATCGTGTTGTGTTCGGGTCGACACAATTACGACATGATACGATAACACCCAATCTGAACACGACACAATTAATAAACGTGTCAAAAATTTAAACTCGAACACGATACGATTAATACACGTGTAACACGACACGACACGTGTAACCCGTTTAATAAACGTGTCATGTGTCATATTATGACTCGTTTGACACGATTATTCTAATTTAACATGATTATGCACTACTTAATTTAATTTTACTTCTATAAATATGCTTAGAATTAATCAAAATCGCATTTAATATATTAAACTATTAATAAATATGTCATATTAGTGTCGTGTTAATATGACACGAAAATGACATGTTTAATTAAACAGATTACACGGGTCATTTTCGGGTTAAGCGGATTGACCCGAAACTCACTCGTTTATTATGCGTATTACACGTGTTAACCCGAAATTGACACAAAAATTAAATGAGTCATCCAAACCCAAACCCATTTATTTCGTGTCATTTTCGAATCGTATCGTCGTGTAAAAAATTACACGCCCTGAGTTTATGTCCCATAAATGAACCCAGCTTCACAAGCATTCATACTTTAGTAATGAGAAAACGCTCTTTACGTATACTTCATATGCATAATATATATCAATCATAATTTTATACTTCCCATTGTATAACTTCACAGAGACATAATTATAAATATATCATATTGGTTGAACCCCTTATATAGTATATACAAAATCTAGCTACAACAGGGGTATAGAACAACAATTTGCTCAGTTTCAGTCAGTTGACTTTTGAGATTTAGTCAGTAAACACGAAATATTACCAGATAGAGGAGATCCTTTAATATCTCGGGACCCAAAAAATTGTGTTAAATTTCAGTTTTTGGCTTTTTTATTTTTTTTAATTTCACGAGTATCCTTGTTTTTCCAAGAACCAGAGAGCCGCTTCTGCAGCATGTTCTGCTGCTGCTTTCTTTTTCGGATGCTCTCCACTAAAGCACTCCAAAACCATATCCGGAGCTTCTTCCATCTCCACCAAAACCCTGTAAGTAAATCTGCAAAAAGAAAACGAGAATTTCGATTCAAGCTTAAATTTTTGTTTTCATTACTCGTTAATTCATTTTATAAAATGCAGATTTTCTTTATTATTTTTTAAAAGGTATGATCACATGTTATTAGGCTTACAATTTTAAGTGGCCAGGTCCCTCCTCTTTGCAACATTCAAATGAAGGAGGTTTCCAGCAGTTAGCTGTGCAAACTTGGTACAAACGGGATCTTGCTGTTGATGTTTCTTTCTGCAAACCACCTGGAAAGAAAGTTTTCAAGAGTGAATGACGTAGTAATGCTCAATACTTGATGCCCTGATGACTAGAAGCACTCTACAAAATACAATGTATACATATGTTACTGTACCAGTTGTCTGCGAGTCAGAGTCAGACTCATCAGTTTTACTGGTCTGGCCATTAGATGGGGACTGTCTTTTTGTAGATGTCTTGCATAAGGAGCCATTCATCAATTCATTTGTAGAACAGACTTTCGGGATAAACTTGCTGATGACGGGTTCTTCTATAGTAAGATTCTCAAATCCAGTGGAATCAGGAGGTGGTGCCATATCTATAGGGATTTCATCGTATCCAATCAGTTTCGCTTCCTTCTTGCAGCTTGACTCTAAGACTTTCTCCAAAGATCTAGACTTCGCAATGATGCCTTTATCCTGCACATCCAATACATGGCCCAAGAAACTTAAAAATTAATTACAAGTCTCAAACTTGATCCCAAACCTAATGAAAAGAAGAAAGAATTTAGAAACTTGAGTATGCATGCCACCTGATGCATCAACTTTTGACCACACAAGCTAATCAACATTACACAATTATACTAAACAAGAGGCCGTGATGCAGATGTAGAATAAATATATTAGGAAATTATTATTATCGTTATTTATTAGGTGTTATTTAATTATTAGGTTTATTTTAATTTTGAGTAACTATTTTTAAGTTTCTTGTTTTTATCAGTTTTTAGAATAAGTCTAGTTTCCTAGTTGTGTCCAATTGTCTATCTATAAATAGGCTTAGCTGTGTAATTGTTTTTAAAATTATAAGATTACAAAAGAATAAGTGATTATTGAGTTTTCTCCCTTATGGTTCTTCTTCTCTCTTGAATTCTTGTCTTGTTCTATTGTTTTTCTATCAATTCATCTATTTTCGCCTAAATTCTACCAGTCTTGCTTTTTTACCTATTCTCATTCTAAACTTTTTTTGATAAGAAATAGAAATATTATTAAAGAGAAAAAGAAAGTACAAGGAGATGATGATATATCATCAAAATTATAGCCATAGGTGTCACTCCATCTTATCCTACATCAATTTGGTATCCGAGCCTGGTTTGATTTCCTCTTGCCTATCCTTAAATTTTTTTTTTCTTGCACACACTAAATATTAAAAAAAAAAAAAAACCGTGAAAACAACCACAATTTACGATCTACTTTAGTCGTTGCCACCACCTTGCACCATCCACTACTGCCAATTGCTCAACTGCCACAAGATTGTTTCGTGAGTCCAGAATTGAGAGTTTTGCAGACAATACCTATTTTTGGTGAAATTTTGCAATTTTGTCCAGATTTGAAGATCTTTACTCCAACACCCCTAGAATACCTCGAGTAATATTTTTCCACATCGGTACTTTGTCTTATGGTTTTATTAGTTGAAAATTGATTGATATGTGTTTTGATCCATGCTAATTTATTAAATATGAGTTTTCAAAACTCTAATTATTATCAACAATACTACCATAACTTTTATTTTAATACCCAATATTACTATGAGTCAGATTATCATAACCCATCATATAGTGCCCACTACTATCACCAATCTCATCAAGATTATCATGCCCAGTATCACTATGAACTATGACCCTAGGCCAAACGAATTAAATATTGCCCATATTAGAGACCCCAGTACTAGTCATGTTAGCAATCTTGGAAATCATGATGGTGAGTATACATTTGATAAGCTACTTACCAATGTTGACGCTTATTTGGCCAACTTAACCACCAAGTGCGATAAAATTACTCATAATTGTGAAAAAATATTAAAGGAATTAAATAGTAGCAGGCATGACCCTTCTAAACAATTTGTTAATAAGAGCTATGTTGCGAAACCTAGAGTTGCGCCTACTATAGAACAAAATTTAACTCTAGCTGAGCCCATAATTGCCTCTCAACAAAGTGATTTTATTCCTATGCCCATTGTTCCTAGCCCACCTACACATCAACATCTAGAATTTGGATCAAATGCATGTTTGTTTGATTTTCTTTTTAATACGACTATTGGACTAGTTTTCAGTGAGAGAATTTTTTAAGAAGCAAGGTGTTCAAATGCATACTGTGATCTAGAGAGAATGGGACAAGTGCGAAGAGTCTAGATCCTACGTCGTCATCACGCATCACGACTTGCACTTGCCGATTTTCCTTCGCTTTAGATTACTTATTTATCATGCATTTGAGTTTTAACTCACCGGAGTCGAGTTCTCGAACTCGGGGAGATACAGACATAGAATAAATATATTAGGAAATTATTATTATTGCTATTTATTAGGTGTTACTTAATTATTAGGTTGATTTTAATTTTGAGTAACTAGTTTTAAATTTCTTATTTTTATCAGTTTTTAGAATATGTCTAGTTTCCTAGTTGGGTCCAATTGCCTATCTATAAATAGAATTAGCTGTGATTATAAGATTATGGATAAATGAGTGATTATTGAGTTTTCTCCCTGATGGTTCTTCTTTCTTGAATCTTGTCTTATTCTATTGTACCAATTCATCTATTTCTGCTTAAATTCTATCACCTCTTGCTCTTCTACCTATTCTCTTTCTAAATTCTCATCTTATTCTACATCAGGACACTAGTTCGTATTATTGAGAGGGAAGAATAAAACATGTAGATTTTACCTTCAACTCTGCAACTACTCGTTCTGCAGCAATTTTCTTTGCTTCCTTCTTGCTCACGTTGGTTGCAGAAGCAGTTGCATGAGCATTTTTGCCGCTCACTTTTGCTTCGACTGTATATATACCATCCTTCATTGATACGGAAAATGGACTACCCGAAGAATGAGATTGGGAAAGTTCTTGCAGTTCCCTAATAGGATTAAGCTGCAAAGTGGAAAAGCTCATAATTCGATCCAGAAAAGATAACATTATCCTCCAAACACGGTTCAAATCGAAACCTGTGTCAAGCAGAATGGCACCAACACATGATTCAACCAAGTCACCCAGAGCCTGAAAGAAGTACATACAAATTCAGAAATGCGGTCTCATCCCACGGTAGCTAATTCATTATTAACAAACCAATAGAATTGAATATATGGCATATTTGTCATAAAGGCCGAAAAAAAATGTAAATTGTCTACATGTCTACCTTTGGACATTTTGGCCCATCCAGAAGACTGCTTTCCGACATAGACGCTTGGATAAAGTTTACATATTTTTTTATGGCTTTAGAAAGTTCACTTGAATCAGAGATAAGAAATTTTTGAAAAGACTGATCAACAGCAACATTTGCAAAGGCTTCATTGTTCACATAAAATGATCTCAAATCTGTCAGTTGACCAGGCTTCAGTTCTGGATAAACTGAATACAGGTAGGATGTGATTAAATAATCCAAGACAGCATCTCCTAGAAACTCCAACCTCTGGTCAAAAGATCAACGCTTAAGTTCCTCGATGCAAAATGCTACAAGTATTGGTTAGTCCGCAAAACTCATCAAGCAGAGAGAAAAGATTCTTGACTAACTCCTAAAATATAACTGAGTGCTAAGTTCATACCTGGTAGCAGCCTCCTCCATGCTTGTTGTAAGAAGGGTGTATAAATGCTTGTAGAAGAAGACCCCGATGGAGAAACTGGTATCCTAATGACCTCTCAAGAGCTCCAATGTCAATGTTAGCAGCAAGTGGGATGCATTTAGCACTTGCTCTGCAAACATCGGTAACTTGTGAAGCTTCAAAGTCCACTTGTATACCAATCCATCTGAGGAACATAGCTGCGGCCTTAAAGCCACTATCCACAATAAATGCTCCAACAAGTGCTTCAACAACATCAGCAACAGTTCTCTTGTACAACCAGTGGTGACATTTGCTGCATCTGACCTCACCAGCATTTGTCTTATTCACAGTGCTATCCAAATACTGAGAATGAATACTTTCCTCCATTTCCTCATTACATACTGTCAGACATGGGCGGCCCAAAGCAAAGAACTGACAGGGCTCAAATTGTCGATCACGTATGTATACCTTAAACAAGAGTTAAAAAATGAGAGAGTGAGACAGAGAGGATAATGATATGCAACTATAGGCAGCATTAAACTCTGATATTTGTTCAGACCGCAGACCAGTATTTATGCCCTGTGGTTTATTGGTTTATATTACATGTTAGTTTTTCAGTGTTTTCAAGGTAGCATGTTTGACACCTTTTATCCAAGTTTGATGAGACCTTACATTAATGTTCGGAATTGACCTTATTAAGCAAATGTATCTCTACAAGTTTTTCTTTTTTGAATAAGAAACAAAGACAATTTTATTGAAAGGACAATCTACTTTTGGTAGTTATGTCAGACCTTAACATAACGACTTTCTAGATTTGGAGTGGAGATAAATGCCTTGTACCAAAAATAGCTTGGAAAAATTATAGGAAATAAAGATCATATCCTGAAAGCTTAATCATACCTGTAAGTTTCTCTCACATGCTAGCTTGAATAAATTCAAGTTGTTTACTATGTTGGAGCGTTTATTCGTAAGTTGACCTTCATCAAGAGTATCATGCAAGAGAAAAAGATGCCTTCCAACAGCAAATTTGAGGAAAGCATCACCAAGTACTTCAAGCCTTTCAAGAGAAAAACACTCCTGGCACGTCTCTGTGGTTAGCGCTTCTAAAACCTAATATGCAGAATAACAGCAGTTATTACGAATTCAGGTTCAAGTCTAGCAATACAATTACAAGATGAGTAGTATAATGAGCACATTGGGATAAACGCCTTACTCTCTGAGCATTAACTTCAGATGCCTCGGGGAATGAAATAGACAACAGGTTCTTCAGTTCAATGGCAACAAGCAAGTTTTCCAAACGATGCATAATTGATGGTAACAGAGAGATTGAACTCCCAATATCTTTTGAAAAGCCTATGATCTTCAGCTGACAAAGCTCCGGAGGCAAATAGTCGAAGTACTCATCTAATTGATTTGACACTGTTCAAAATTAATTTAAAAAAAAATCGTTACAAAAATTGATTGGAGAGAGAGAGAGATAGAAGATACAGAAACATTTATATGAATGCGGAATAAGTCTGCACTATCCACTATTATGAAAGCACCTCATGCTTAAGATGATAGATTACGTATTGGAATCATACTGAAACTACGGTTTGGTGCATTTCTTCATTGTTTAATACCACAGTAAACTGCTTATAGATTGGCACAGCACTGATTAAAAGAATCATTCTCTATTCAAAAGGCCATGCTTCTTAGTTCGTTGCAAGCAAGTACATTGAATGAACCAAACATAACTACAATTAGATACATCCAATCTATATGGACACATAATAAACAACAGAAACTTAACTCTAATATGAAAATCAAATCCAAAAAAGAAGATTACCAGACTCATCGTGCTTCCGGCTGTGCAGCAAGTTGTGTAGAGAGAAAAGTGGTTTTGCACACAAAAGAGGTTGTTCTGGGTATTTAAGTTGGATGTCAAACCTGACTCCCAAATTAAACAAGAAATCTCTTAATAACTGTATGTATAGGAGATATCATCTACTCAATAGTATTAATACCAAACTTCTACAACCATTTCTGCAACAACTAATATTTGGAATATGGTAGTAAAGGACATGCTAAGAGGAAGACACAATCATATAACGTGCATAGTAACTAAGAATGATTAAAATGAATGTCGTGATACCTACCTTTTAACAAAATGCTCTATGTAGCTTAAAGTACCCGAGTCCTCGAATGGGCTGTGCCCATTCTTGTCATGGACAACGTTGGCAATAAAGTAAAAGCCCTTTTTATGAGGAGCATAAACTAAACTATTCTCAATTTCACTTATTCTTCTGCAACCATCGGCAAGTTGCAAGTGAACGTTTGTTGCAAAAGGCTTCTTTTCCACAGAATGTCCTGGACTTCTGAAAATTGGGGATGATAAACATTTTCTGATAATCTTCCAATCTATGCTCAGCGTATTTTCATGATCTTGAAAAGTTACTGGAAGCAACAGGTAGAAGGTTGAGGAGATTGACTTAGAAGAGTCATTCATTCTCAATGGGACAAATTCAGAAATGAATTCCTCGCGGTCAAGGATGACCTTGAGAAACATTTCTTGAAATTTCTCTGCCAGAATGATCTGTAAATTTACAAAAGTAGGACATCTTAATATAAGACTTATAAAATTAAACTTTATCTAAACATAAGATCCTACCTCATCTTCATAAAATTCTGCAAGTCCCGATGGGACCAGCTTTGTCATCACTGATCTACCACGAGCCAAATGAAGCTCAAGTTCCATTTTCACAGCCTCGGCTGGGAGATTTTCCTTGACAAACAGACCAAATCTTTTGTAGGTCCTATCCACAGGATTAGGTGTAAATTCAATATAGTATGAGTGAAGATAAGCTGGAATCTCTGTGCTATGCCACCACTCTTTTAGCACAGCAGGAACTAGCATCTGATGCAATTCTACTCGTTCACTATCATCTGCGACAAACAATATCTATATTATTTGGTATAACAACAGAAAGGAACAAGACAAAACAACATTCTAATGGTTATTGGTGCTGAACCTTCACAGCTGTCAGAATCAGAAGAATCGACCACGGGCCGCTCTGGATTCACATTCTCTTGCATTGGCAAGAGATAGTCATTTATTGCACCCATTTTATGCAACTCTTCAACTGCTTTGAGACAAGCATCCTTTTTAGCAGTTTCTCTTGAGTATTGAGGTGTGCTGACAACTAGATTTATTGGAGCATTGGAAGGTAAAACTATATGACAGACGGTTCCCTCCACATCATCTAGATAAAAGAATTTTGGTTTGGGGTCAAAAAACCTGCAAGAACGGATAGATGCATCAAACATAGCTGTAAGATTTGCAAAAGCTTTCAAGTACTTGAAATGTGTTAAATAAATAAAATAAATAATAAAAAATTGCATTTAGCACAAGGGCATACTCATCGTGTGGAAGTTTTGAACAATATTGGTGTAACAATGATATGCTATATCCAGAACTAATGGAAGCACCAGAAGCATCAACTGAATATACTTTTTCTTCCAAGCCAATTAACGTCTCATTGGATGTTCTGCAAGCAATTTCACAGTTCATATGGCTCTCATCCTTTTTAAAGTTTTCTATCAGATCCAGCTCTCTCTGATTGCCACTGCAACAAGGAAAAAAAAAAAAAACAGCAACAATGACCTGACAGACAGAAAAATAAAAACAAACAATTGCACCTAGAACATATGATTTGAAAAAGCACCTGTCCACCAAAAATGCATATTCAGACTGAGCCATTCGTGCTCGACCTCTTGATTGTATAAAGCTAGCAACAGTTTCTGGGAGATCAAATCGTATCACTAAGCAGCATGTCTGTATATCAAGTCCTTCTTCACCTACCTTAGTTGCAATCAATAGATTCAACTGCCAAAGAAATAAGCCAAAGAAATTTTAACATTCATAGTCTACAAAAGAGAGTTGCATTTAAAAGAGAAGAACATTTACTATCATATATTGACAACCATGAAGGAGATGTTGAACTTTTCCAACAAAAATTACATGAAAAACTAGAAAAGCACATGAGAGATGCTAAGCTATTTTGCATTCTAGTATTCCATTCAGTTTTGGGATCTTATTCCAGGGAAGATGAATAAAAGACTTGACAGAAGAAAGTAGGCATACAGCAGGATGATAAATTAAGATGCTTTAGTACAGAAGAATCTGCCATTAAGCATTACCTCTCCAGACCGGAACTTATTGAGAATGATGTTCATGGTCTTGCGTGACATACCCTTCAGTCCAGCATTGACCCCCACAAGAAAATCACCTTTCCAAGATGCCAGAAACTCGAGGCTTTGCAGTATGTATGACAAGGATCTTGCAGTGACAATTCTATTAACAAAAACTATACATTTCATATCTGGTTGTAACCTGAAAAAGCAAGGGGAAGCCATATTAGAAAGAAAGCCACATACATAAATCTATCCATTTCCTAACTCCACTAGAAGAATTTGAGATTTTAACTCTAAAACCGAATTTGAGATTTAACGCTAAAACCTGAACATATTAGAGATACGTTGTCAATCCACTACAACATTAAGATCGGAGAACAAAATACAGATAAGATGGACCCAACTATAACACGAAAAAATGCTAATTTCCTGTGATGCCAATACTTAAGCCCGCCTGATTTAAATTATTGGTATATATGACACTCTTCTAAGAATAATTGTCTTCTTCTTTCCATTTGACAACCAATAAATGCTTATATAGCTAGTTATTATCTCCTTTAAGCTTAGAACTAACAGATTTCCGCAATATACAAGATAAAAAACTAATTAAGTAAAGGTATTTATCCTTCGTTGGCGTTGAGGTCTAAAGCATTGATTTCAGAAGTCAGGACAAGCAAAAGAAAAAATTAATTATATAATATATCGAGGATTCTCCAACTTAAAATATCATTCTAATGTTTCGGTATCTTTATGTAATGGTCAAAGTACATAATGATTGGGAAGAAATTGATACAAACCTGAAGGAGGAAAGAATTCCAATAAGCTTTAAAAGCTTGCTTGAGAAAAATGGCTCTTTTAAAATCTCCAAGCAAGATAGTTCAGATCCAACATCATCTACAATAGTCGAAAAACCCAATCAGTAGTATAACCAAAATATGATGCCTGGTTTTTAAGAGGAGGTGTTCAAATCCTAGTAGAAGCAGGAAGGAAAAAAAAAAGTCTCTAATGCCAAAAAAAAAAAATATATGATGCCTGATTTTTCATATCAATTTATTTATTCGACTAACTAAATAAGAGCATTTAGTCACTTCAAAACAAAACACCAAAAGTATTATACATTGCACACTGAACATATCAAAAAATAAAACAACATATCATGAAATTTAGTTCTCCAATTACCATATGAGTAAGGAAATTTCTAGAAGCAACTAACAATAAACAGATTATAATACCTTTCTTACAGCCAGCATCAAGGATATTAGCAGCCTGAGCCAGATACTTATCGCATAAAGAATGATCACGGTAATTTTCTTCTGCCTCTATTAGTTCATTCCGTTCAGAGTGATTACCCTTCGAAAAAATGTGAATAGCCTTGGAAAGAGGGAAAACAGAAGCAAGCTTAAATGTGTCAGGAACAAATCAAAGAATACACAGGCAAAACCAACCGGGTCAACTATATCAACATATTAACGGAAGCAGAGACGAAGAAAGTGTGGTTTATTTTCTCCCTCAAAAGTCACAACCATCTATCAGCAGTTAATATCAATAAACTCATCAACAAATACTAAAATCTATGATTTTTCAATCAGTAAGCAAACATAGAAGTACAAACAGAGAAACCTAGAAAAAATAAATAAAGAAAGAAATCCCAGCAACACAACCTTAACTTAAATATATCATCTTTTTTAGGAAGGAGAATATACCCCAATTTCGTAATAAATTATTAGGAGAACCAAGAAATGTTAGTAGAATTTATAAGTGCTTACTTGTAATGCTCCCCAAACGCCAAGATTTTCCAAGCAAAATATCATATTATCATGTAGTCTGTTTAGCAGTTTCTTTGTGCTCTTTAGAATTTGGAAATCATCTGTCTTGTTCCTACTAAGTGTTGATAAACACTGCCCTTACAACAAAGAAATAGCAAAAAAAGATTAAATGTCATTTGTAAACACCATAAGTAAACACTTTTCCTTTCCTGTTTTAAAACTAGACAAAATAGAACAACATACCTCACGTTTCAGGTCTCCAAGTTTACTGCAATAAGCCTCGTAAGGGCTGGATGGGCCATTCATAACTGGACCATAATGATATACTCTAATTTTGGCAGATGCCACAAAACTGTCCAAGTCCTTTTTATCTTCAACCGTATAAACCTTTACAATGAGGGAGAAAAATGGTGGTTAGACATAGAAATTTGAGAACCTCAAACAGTATAATAGCTCAAGAGCATCGTCAGCCGCTGGAGAAAGCCATATGTGTGATACACATGACAGCCAAACATAATCTCAGTCCTATGACCAACTCCAAGGGTCTTACTTTTAAGAACAATATGAGACAATTGAAAGACAAATAACTAACAAACAGGATTGCAATTGGTGACCGGGATGTACTTCCCAACCTTATGTACCACTTATCTGGATTTCTAGAGGATACCAATATCTCAAACTCAAAAAAACACTCATAAATGCTCTTCAAAACAAATAAACCGACAGAGAAATGAGACTCAGAGAGACAAACCTCACTCAAATTTTCTTCTCATTGGTTTTAATCGTGCAGTAAGTGGATAATGTAGACATGGAATAAATTATATTACGAAATTATATTATCACTATTATTTAGGATTATTTAGATTTATTACTAAGAATTATCTGATTTTAGGTAACTAGATTTATGTTTCCTGTTTTTATTAGTTTCTAGAATATGCCTAGTTTCCTAGGTGTGTCTAATTGTCTATCTATAAATAGGTTTAGCATTGTAATTATTTTTTAGATTATGAATAAATATTAAGTGACTGTTAACTTTTCTTCCTCTGTAATTCTTCTTTTCTCTGAGTTGATTCTCTACTACTTTTTTACCAATTCAGCTATTTCTGCCTAAATTCTATCACTCTTTGCTCTTCTACCTATTCTCTTTCTAAATTCTTATCTTATTTTACATCAATTGGTATCAGAGCCAGCTCGGTTTCTTCTTGCCTATCCTATAAAATTTTTTCTTCAGCTATTGAAGACCCAAAATTAAAAAAAAAAAAATCCTAGACCTACACAACCAGCCGCTGCCACCTTGCTTCTGCAGCTCTCCACCAAACTTCCGCACTTCTTGCCATCCACCAAGTCAACGCTCTCTGCCGCGCCTTATTTCTAACGCCGCCCCTCATTCAGATTTGGTTCAACGGTTCTTTACTATAAGTCTAAATGTTGATTTACCTCATCACATCATTAAGGCCAGTCCATGCTTTCTCTTTTTCCAAGTGGAACAAGTCCCAGTTTCAACTTTCAAGATCCTACCTCTTCATCAAGACTCAAGACTTGGGATTGCCACTTGTTCTATGGTTTAGATAATTGATTAATAATGTATTTGAGTTTTAACTCGTCAGAGTCGAGTTCTGAAACCCTGGGGAACTAATGTAGACATGGAATATATTATATTAAGAAATTATATTATTGCTATTATTTAGGATTATTTAGATTTATTATTAGGAGTCTTTTAATTTTAGGTAACTAAATTTATGTTTCCTGTTTTTATTAGTTTCTAGAATATGTCTAGTTTCCTAGTTTTGCCCCATTGTCTATCTATAAATAGACTTAATTATGTAATTATTTTTCAAATTATGAATGAATATTGAGTTACTATTGAGTTTTCTCCCTCTATACTTCTTCTTATCTCTGAGTTCTTATCTTGATTCTATTTCTTTTCTACCAATTCATCTATTTCTGCCTAAATTCTATCACCCTTTGCTCTTCTACCTATTCGATTTCTAAATTCTCATCTTATCCTACATCAATAGATCTAAGTAGAAATTGTAACATAATGTCCAAAGCACAGACATTTCTTGGGTCAAAAAGTCATAAGCTTAGACCTGGTGTTATATAAACATATATGAACATCCAACTAACGGGGATGCTCTGATCAACTCTCGAATCTTCTTAATTATATGCTAACACTCCAAGATATTGAGAGTTTGGAAAGGTTAGACTTAGACCTAATGAAACATTGTTTAACACAGTTAGCAGCACTACAATCTCTACACCATTGACAAGCTAGAGTCCAAAATCTAGAAACACAAAGTTAAATGCAAGAATATAAGGGACCAAAGGAAAGCATGGTCAGATCAGCTCATCCCAGTGTTCAAGGACCATGCAAAGACCTTGTAAAATACCAAGAATGCTGAATGTATCTTTGAAAGTATGCCTATGTTGAAGACCAACTTGAACAGTTTAGACATAAGATTATTCTCAGTCTGGACAGCTGACACTAAAAGGAAAACAAGAAACATTGAGTCCTGTATCATGTCTCAAATCGACAATCTTAGAAACCCACCTTAGCGTCAAGTAATTCTTCAAGACTATTGATGCTTTTTGCTAAATTCCCTTCACTAGAAGCACCTGAAATGAGAACACATGCATAAAAGGATACATGACATGAAATGAGGATCCAAACATGAGACATGAACATATCTAGAACAAGAACAAACTGACAAACAATTTGATGAATTCATCAACACCAAGGAAACTAAATACAGACTATAAAGGATGTAAAATCTATATATATATATATATATATATATATATATATATATATATATATATATATATATATAAGTTGACGATAAAACATTATTGAATAGAAAATTAGGCATGAGAAACCCCATATATAGGTGTTGATGTATGATATATACATGTGTATATCTCTGGCCCAAGTGCAGAAACAGGATATAAGTCAAGGTTATTAAAGATTCCCTCCCATCAGACCCACAACTAGTGATGGTGGCAATGAATCTCAAGCCTTCAAAACAACCCAAACAACAGGCTAGCTCTATCATTAACCCATATGCTTTTACATTTATTAATACATTGCTGAGAGATTCAAGTTATCAGCTTATGAGAAGTAAATAAAATTAACACAATAAAGACGAGCATTAGTTAGTCACCAAAGAGCTTAATAATGCATTGCTCCAATTAAGTTTAAGATCAAGAAGTCTACTAGTGTATAATATAAAAAAGAAACTGATTTCTAACTAATGGTAAACAGAAAGGCTGCTGTGAAGCAGCAATTCAAATGAAGGACCTAAACCACAAGATCAGCAAGGAAGAAAACTAATATATCTTCAACATAATATGTCGGGGATGTTAGAGGTACCAGTTCTATACATTCTGACAATGCTTAAAAGTTGTAAGGTCAAACTTCTAGATGTGTAAGAGGACGGAAAAATGTAGGTACATTGGCTGTAGCAGGATTGAAAATCTACGTATCAAAGAAAGTTATGAAGCGGTAATCCACATGATCCATGATGATGAAGTTATTTGCAGGTACCTTTTCTATACATCTAGCTAATAAGGACACTTGCATGAGTATGTTAGATAAAGAGAGAGAGAGAGAGAGATTTTACTGAGTAATTACAAGGTTTTATTTACAGTTAGTTGATCTTACAATGGATAATCACTTTTTTCAAATAAAATGCTAAAAGGCACAACTAGTATTAGCATCAAACACTAAGAGACGTGCAGAACCAACATGTAAATTTATAAGTGCAACCCAAACCTCTATTAGTGTGCGATTTTAAGCACCAATTGTGACTGTTACCATGTTCTTTTTCAAATTTTAAAAGAGAATCAGGCAATTGTGTCAATACAAGATAATTCGAATAAGCATTACCTTTTCCAATAACTGGAGATGCTGTCATGCCAAATATGCGAGGAAATTTTCCCACGTCTTTTTTGTAGAAGCCCTGTAAAGTTTCAGATAATACAACATCATCAAATCAAACTAAGGACCATAGAGAAACTAATGACAATTCTAGAAGGAATTTACGCACCTATACCAGGCACAAGTATAGAAACTAGTCATATGTTATTTTACTTACTTTAATTAGGTTTATTATAATTATGAGTAACTAGTTGTTAGTTTCTTTTTTATGTCAATTGCTTACTCTAGTCTACTTTCCTAGTTTTTGTGCTATGCTTATCCAGATAAGCCCCTTTTTTCTCATTGTAATTCAAGACTTGATTTATGAAATACAACCATTCAAATATTCTTTTTAGAATTCTCTTTTTCTCTCTAAATTCTCTCTTCTTTCTCTAATTTTTCCGTTCTTTCTCTACTATCTCTCTTATTTCTCTTCTTTCATTTATTTTCCCTTCTACTGCTACATCAAAAACACAATCAAAAGGAAAATGATAAATATCATGATATTTCTTTTTAGATTTATAACTTGAATGACCTAACTTTACAGGTGGCATTTAATGAGTGGGGTTAAAAAAAAAAGACATACATGAAATACTAGTCAATTATATAATGCCACATCAGTCAAGTTACTTTTCCTAGATAATTTGTCAAGACGTGTAGTAGCATTATTTATTCAAATTTGTATGTGATGGTAGATATGCATGGAGAATTGCCACTTACTCTCATGATTTCAGCATAAGGATGATTGCTTTGGACTTGAGCATGATGACACTCATCGAATATCAGCAGTGCAATGGAATCCATCTTGACAAAACAGTGAAATAAGCAGTGCAGTAGAATATCTGGAGTCATAACAAGAACCTGGCGAAAAAAAAAACACCAGTACAAATTATTCAAAATCAATGAGAATTTGGCACTGTGAGAGAAAACTTGGTAGAAAAATATCTATCTTGTATTCATGGAACTAAAATATTAGCCATGGGTAACAAAAAAATAAATTACAGATTTTGTCAAAGAAGCAAAGCATACATTCACCAAGTGAATTTGGTAAAAATTAGGATCATATCTTCTTTAAATAAGTATTTCTTAATGTTAATTCAATAGCATTATATTCCAGAATTAAATAGATTAATTAGGTGATTAATAAGTACTTTTGTGTAGATTGTGTCGAGAAGAAATGCATGAGTGCCCACAGTCATAAGAGTTAAAACGAAGAAAACTTGAACTAAGGAAAAGTGTAGATTTTAAGATTAGTTGGCGTTAAAATAGCACCTTAGTCTTTCTTTTTTAAATAAAGAATTAGCATTACTAACCTCGTATTGTTTCATCTCTTTTTCCCAATATTCATGGCTCTTCAACCGCTTAAAGTTCCCACGGCAGATCCCAACCTTGAAATCAACGGACTCTTCTATAACCCTTGCTTGCTACAAATTATGTTGGATTCAACTTAAGACCAAGTAATAGTGAAACGAAAAGAGATATGTAAGCAGTAAATAGCATCATAAGATTATATCAAATCACAAAACACGGCAATCAAAATCATACTTAAGAGTGAGCATGCCCTTTTAATTGACTAGTTTTTTTTTTTCTTCAGTTTTTACTATTGTAAGAAAAGGGAATTATTGATTCAAGACAAAACATAACCTCGTCGATAATGAGAGTATAACTAAGAAGAGGACGAGAAGTCCACAATCAAGAAACAAAAAGAAATCATCAAAAAAGCTTCCCAATCTAATAAAATGAAGGAAAAAGGGACAACCTTAAAACTCTCTAAAATTAGCAATCCACATGGAAACCCCAAATTTAAGCGGAACTCTTCATCCTGATACACCAACATTTCAAAGTTTCTCTTATTTCTTTCTAACCATAACACCAAACCTAAGACAAAACAGAATTACTTGATATGATATGCTTACTTGTCAGGCAACCAATCACAAAATCCAAAATAAAGAGTAACATTTCTTTCGGGGTTTGCTCAAAGCATTCCTAATTCCTTCAAAACATTATTCTACACTTTCAATGGCATCGCACTAAAAACAAAAACAACAAACAAAAAAACCAGTATCGATTGTTTTCCCTGGATTCTTAGAAAAGACACACCAAGGAGAAATCATCATATAACTCCATCTTTTGCAATACCACATTGTACTAAGCTTCACATGAGCAAAAATCCAAGCAAGCACTAAAGTTTAGATGGCACAAGAGCAAAAATTAATCACTAAGGCTAAAAGAAGAGAACAGAGAGTAATCAAGCAAGGAATCAACCAAGAATATGACTAAAAGATCCAAAACAATCCAAGGTCACATTTTTATCAGAAACAGCCTCCCTCAAATGCATCCCATCAAGTAAGGAAAAAAGAGAGTGAACTATGCTAATTCCCTTTCATAAAGATTAAAAAGACATGATTGTTTCAAGAAAAAATAAAAAAAAACTAATAGAATCGTATACATCAACCATAGAGGAAATATGAACATTACATTGAGTCAAAAGAAAATATAAAGATACGATACCATCTCTTTAGAACTATCATTCCATTACCCACCACCAACACGACATATCTCAAACAATCAGGTAAATTATCAGAAAATCATTGTGGGAATTGGCAAGTATAGAACACTATGCATACCAGGGATTGAAAAAAAAAAAAAAAAGAGTAGAGCCACCTTATCATAAAACTTAAAAATGTACCCAGTTTTCTACCTCATTTTCACTTCAGTTTATGTACTACACAAGGCTCATTAAAAGCTTTGTGAAAATTAGACACGACAACACTTCCTCTCTTTCATATGGATTACACAGGACAGTCTAATTCAGAATCGGTAAGATCAATTAAGGCTTACCATGCTGTTTATGAGAAGGGGTACTGGAGAAATTTCATGTATGTACATGAACGAAATTAAACTAGTGTAGAACCAATTCACCGGGTTCAGAACGCCCGGCCTCAATACAAGACTGGAACTAGAAACACCCTTGTGGATTTTGTATTCAAATGTTAAAGATAAACAATTATTCCTACATCCAACTTTGTGCAAAAGCCATAAATTTATTTCATATGAAAGATAGCATTTAATCACCTGCTGAACCAAAGCCACCGTAGGTGCAAGAAATACACAAATGCTCTTACGGGGATTCCTTATCTCATTACCAAACTCGTACATAAGCAGCACAGCTATGTGGGTCTTCCCACAACCAGTTCCCAAATACACAATTACGTTCTCCTCCATTGCTTTCTTGCAAAGCTCTAACTGATACCTTTTAAAAAAAATTAAAAAAAAAAAAGTTACATTTAGTAACAATCTCAAGCAAACAATACAAAAACACAAAAAACTAGCACTTCATTTCCTTTATTTGTTCAAAACCCGCAAAATAAATGAGAAAACACCCAATTCTTTTCTCAACCAGCAAATTCAGAAACAAGCATTTCCTATACTTCAAAATAAAAACATCATAAACATGACATAACACAAGAGTAACATCCATATTGTTTTTCCCTTCATTTTCCTATGTTTCCACACCAGCCAAACAAAAAAAAAATGTCACAACCAAACAAATGGATAGCATGAACAAAACCCAGATAGCAAAACGTTCTAAACGATGGAGTGGAAAAATAAAAAATCACAATGGAGGGAAAATCAAAATTCATACTTTCTAGCAATTTTCCTGGGATCCTTCTCCATCTTCCGAGCTCCTGAACTCGATTCTACCTGATCGTCATCATCATCACCACCACCACCAACCCCACTAGCGAGACTCGGAGCCGGTTCCCCGAAGGACGACGTACTAGCGAGACACTCCTCCATGGCACCAACGGCGAGAGGATTGAGTTCTTCGCCACCGTCGGGCATTGTCGGAGCTCCCCTACTGGAAAACGAAGCGTTTTACTGTGCTGGGTCTTGGGGACTCGTTGATCCTCGGCCTCTGCTTCGTCTCTCCTCCCTAGGAGAGAGAGAGAGAGAGAGTTAGCGTGCGAATATATATGAGCAAAGCTTTACTGAGAATGTTGTACGAGAATATCTGAATATGTAATACGCGCTTAGCTTGGAGAGGTGAGTTTGGTATTGTCTAGTCAAAGTGGGGTCCGATTCTGAAGACTTTCACGAGTCATAAAATTGGAAATTTTCAAACTAATATTGTGAAATTTATTTATGTCCAATTAAAATATAAATTTATTATTACATAAGTTTTTAAATTAATTTATAAATTTCTATAGTATCCATATTTCATAAAAAAAATAAAAAATAAAAACTTGAAATAAAACCAAAACATGCTCTCTGATATTTTCGGTAGACCGAATCCTAATTTTCGGTCTACTGATTATTTGCTAAATTTTCAATAATTTTCAGATTCGAACATTAGAACTGCACTATCAATAACTAGTATTTTTCGGTCGATTGAAAACACACTTTCAATCTATCAAAAATAACAGAATGTCTGTCAAACGGTCTAAAACGGTCAGTTTTCATTCAAGTCTATAAATAAAAATTTTTCTAACACTTGAAACAACTTTTGAGTATCCTCATATTGTTCATATCATATTTTCAAGTTGTTCTAATTAACTTTTGTGATCTAAACTTTCAAATCCACTTTCTCACAAAAATCAATTGAGCCAAACTAGGTTATATCTTATATTTACATCTATTTTCTCTAAATTTATCTTGTATCAAATACTTTCATTAGAGAGATATTCTATTTGAGAGATTCAACAAAAATTAAAATTGTAATTGTGAGGTGAAATTATCACCAGAGTTTAAACAATTCGATTTAGGTGAGGTTGTCACCGGAGTCTAAACAATTCGAGTGTAAGTGAAATTGTCATCGAAGTCTAAATAATCCGTGAGTTGGTGAGGTTGGGACCACTGTCTAAACAACCCGGTATAAGTGAGATTAGTACTAGAGTCTAAACAATCCAAATTCAGCATGATAGAGCCAGATTCAAAACTATTGTAAATGTGTAAGTATACTTAAAGAGAAATCACTCATTATGTACAAAGGTCGATCAAGCCCATAATCTTGATCCGAATAGTGGAAACTCAAAGCAAGTTGCCGAAGGCTGAGGATGTAGGCAAACTGTTATGTTTGTCGAATCTCATAAAAACTGAGTTTGTATTTTCTCTATCCCTACACTTTTTATTTTATTATAAATTATTTGATTGTGTGTTTGATATTTAGTATGTATAATTTACTTGACATTATTTCTATATATTTAGTATTATTGTTCATTTACCCTCAAAGTTTCAAAATAGTAGTCTAAGGTTTTACAAAATTGAAAAGGTTCTTAATTTAAAAACCCAATTCATCCCTCTTGGGTAGTCAATTTTGGGCTAACAAAAATTATCGGTCTTAATTATAGCTTGCTCATTCTTTGTACAATGACAAATAATTGATATGTAACTAAAAAAATATACTTTTAAGTCACGTAATGATAGCACTTCGTATCTTCTACGGGATGTCAAGCATTTAATGCTTTAATGGCTTGTTTTTGTTGTTAGATATAGTCATAAAATGACCTTAAATTTTCATATGTTCCTATATGAAATCCATGTGTTTCAAAAAATATGACAAAATTCCCTTAAATTTAATTTTTTTTTAATTATAAAATCTTATAATTTGACTACTATTAAATATGATCCTCTAATATTAGTTAAGGGTTTCTAAAAATAAAATGAAATAAAATAGTTAAGAAAAGCTCTATTACCATCAATTTTTCTACTCTCTTCACACATTTTCTAAAACAACCTTTCATATTAAATTCTAAAATTCAAATATTGCTTATTATACTTATTTTCTAAATCGTAATTTAATTTAATTTTGTCTTTTCTTTTCCCACCCAGATCCCTTTTAGTTCCCACCCCTCTTTTTTTTTCCCTTCCTTATTGCCATGCTCACCCTTCTTTCTTTTTCTTTAGGACTATTGATTTGGCCCATTCCTTAGTTTTGATTTCAATTGGAGTGTCTTAAGTGTATTAAGAGACATGGTCTCCCATTTGTTTTGAGTTGTAGTTTCCTCTCTCTCTCTCTCTCTCTCTCTCTCTCTCTCTCTCTCTCTCTCTCTCTCTCTCTCTCTGAGTTGTATAATACATCAGAAAAATAATTGTCGATTGGGTTTCTCATTCAAATAGCTTAGGGTATTTTATTTAGGAGGAGATTGACCCCAAGTGGCAATCATTGTTTTTATTAATCTTTAATCGAGTTTTCCTCTTAGAAAAAGAAAAAATAGAAATAATAAATAATTAAATCCAACAGTAGTTTCTCCCTTTTATATTGCATTTATCTTCATTTCCTATTTTTATTTTGTGATATAATAAATTTTTTAAAAAATCTTTCTAATATCATTGATATTAAGGCTATGTTTGGCAAAGAGGAAAGAAAATAAGAGGAAAGAAAAAATTAAGAAGGAAAAAAAAATATATAAGATGGAGTTAAAGTATTGCTTTTCCCTTTTTTTCTTTCCTTCCTATTTTCCTTCTTACTAAACAACCTTATTTTCTCTTTTTTTTTTCCTAATCGTTTCTCCTACACTTTCTTTCCTCTCTCTTTTCTTTCTTACCAAATATAGTCTAAGAGACAGTTGGAGTTAAAGAAGTCATAACATATAGGTAAATTTTTTTAAATAAATTGACAATTATAATATTAGGAATGCTCACAAAACAAACGAGTAAAACACTTTACTTTATAGTATTTGAGTATTTTAATTATCATTATTCTTTACTTTTTGCCGAATCTTTATTCAAATATATGGCTCTCAATTTTATTCTTCTTTTTTAGCTAAATATTGTCGTAAGATCTTATTTGTACGTAGGCGTAAAAGATTTATATTATTATTAATTGAATGGGTGTGTGAAGATATTCTTTTTCAATAATTTATGTACTTAAATATAATTTTATTAATGAATTTTTTAGTACTAAAATAATTTACTAATCTAATATGTGGGGACAAGGAATAGAGGGGTGACAACTGACCAATCCACTAGTTAAATGAGGAGGACAAAGTTATCTTTGGTGAATTACATATTTAACTCTATAATAAATTAAGAATTATTTATATTTGTCTCCAAATAATATTTTGATTTTTTCTAATAATCTAATAGTGATAAAATAGTTTACAAATAACTATCCATACATTTGAATATAAACTTTTTCAGATATAATATGAACCTATATGTATTATCACAAAGAGTGATTTTCTCATTTATCATTAATGTTTTGACTTAACTTATATAAGAATGTTGAATTTTAAAACAATTCAAATTAAAGATCTTTTATGGAAAAAAAAAATCAAAATTAAGGGTTTTCTCATCTTCTGTCATTGCCTTGAATTAGACATCTTTAGAATGTATTTCACTAATATAAGCGAGGAAGCACTACAAATCACCTTGAACATACACAATTCTGTAGAACAAAGACATCAAAGAGGCATAATAATGAGTTACTTTTTCCTATGATAATCCGTATTGTCTTTATGACATATTAATGTATATATTTTTTTGTGATTATATATATATATATATATATATATATATATATATATATATATACACACGGATACTAATCGAACAAAATTTTTTTTTTTACTTATACACAGTTATCATTTTACCCAATAAAAATTTATTATGCATATTTTTTTATAGTAAAAAATAAAAGAAAGAAAGAATATTAATAATATACATCTTTTTATGCACCTCATTATAACTATTGGATTATCATTTAATGATGATCTAACGGCTAATAAGAAATACCTACATATATGTAAAAGAAAATACCTATTGGATTGACAACCTATATATATAAACCATTGCCTTTTGTATTTTATCAAAAAAAAAAATCCCACACCTTTCAATTAATATCGAATTAAACATTCAATTTGTCACATTAAATAGGACCCAGCCTACATATTTGGTTAAAATTGAAACCTTAGAATTTAAAAAAAAAATACTTTTACTATTAAAATTCATAAAACATAATACACGCAAATTATTCAGAATAAAATAGTTCAATTATTGAAAATACTTAAAATAAAGGGGGAAAAAAGATAAAACAAGATTTTTTTTAAACTTTCGATTGTTTTGAATAATTTAAACTCTTTTTAAATTCAATAATTATTATTCTCACTTAAAATGATTATTAAAAAAGGAAAGAAAAAATGAGATTTTTTAAAAAAATTGTCATTCTCTTTTTTTTTTTAGTAGTTTTGAATAATTTAAACTCTTGAAAAAAAAAACAAAGAAGACAAGATGATTTTAAATATTATATTCACTTAAAATATTTTTTTAAATAAAAAGATAATAATAATTGGTTTCAATAATTATTATATTTAATATATATTTTATGAGTTTAAAGGGTAGAATTGTCTTTTCTAACAAAGTTTTAATTTTGACTAAATATATAGGCATGATCTTATTTGGTAGGGAAAAAATTAGAAAATTAGGTAGATGACCGATTTTTTAAATTAGTTTAAGTAGATGTCCGTATTTTAAAAGTTATAGCTCAATATCCATTTTTTTTAAAGATTCAATTGTATAATATGTTGTATTTCTATTTTTGTCATTAAATGAGTGTTTTTTAGCTATAAACTTTTGAGCTTGGTCATATACTAAGTTTTGGGCCAAAAAATAATCAAATAGCTAGTCAATCGTAGGAAAATGAAAATTAAATGTTTATTTGATATAAATAAAAACATGTGGGTGTTTTTTTAAAAAATATTATAGCACTAAAAATAGTGATTTCTTTTTATAAATAATATCCCATATTTTTTAATAGTTTTTTAAGACATTTAGATTATATGTGACAAAATTAAGAATTACTTGATGTGACATATGATTTATCATTAGAGAACTGATAAATAGCATTCAACATATTTGTAGTAAGTTTCAATTTCTCAATTGAATTATGATACTTCATTTGCTACATCATGTGTTGTTAAAATAGTGAAAAACTAAGTGAAATTCTTAGCACTATCCATAAAGAAAATACAATTTTTTGCTTGCTCTTATTAGAATCAAAATGATGTTATTTTTTTAATAGTCTTTTAAATAAAATAAAAACAAATCGAAAATGCCAAATATATATAAGAAAATTTTCTAAAATGACTTATCTTATTTAGCAATTTTAGTAAGACATATAACATTTTTACCCGACGTATTGAGTGGCTTGAAAATACTATAAATTTGCTCGAGCATCGATGCCTAGACACACTTATCAGTATAATTAAGCCATGAAATATTCACTCAACAATATTCTTGAGTATTGTCGAGCAATATTGAGTTGTAGTTGAGAAATATTTTAGTTTTGTTTGTAGAGAGGAAAAAAAATAGGAGAAAAAGAAAAAAATAGGAGGGAAAGAAAAATATTTTTTTTGCTCGTATTGTGGAGAGGAAATAAAGTTAATTTAATTTATAATAATTGTTTTACTCTTTTATAATTATTTTTTAGGCTATATTGGTAGAGAGGAAAGAAAATAGAAAGGGAAAAAAAATAAGAGGAGAAAGAAAATATAGAGGATGAAAAGGAAAATATTTTTCCCTCATAATTATATAGTATAGAGGGAGAAAAGAAAGTTAGTATAATTTAAAATGACAATTTTACCCCTAATATTAATATTATTTAAAATTAAGTATAAAGATAATTTTGTAATTTAACCTATCAGTACACTTACAAAGCATTTTTCTTCCTATTTTCTCTCTACTTTTGGGTGGAAAAAATTTGGGAGTCCCATCATTTTTTTTTTCATTTTCTTTTCCTTTTCCGTCTTACCAAACAACTCAATTTTTAAATTTTCATTCACTTTTCTATTAAAATTTTCCTTTATTTCCTTTTTCCTTCCTATCAAACATAGCCTTAAAATAAAATATTTGAGTGTATTTTAGTAATTTAACTTACTCATTCGTTACGCAACTTTTTCTTTCATATTTTCTCTCTATTTTTAGGAGAAAAAATTGTATAGACCTTATTATTTTTTTTTTCTCTTTTTTCTCCCCAATTTTCTCTTTTCCTATTACTTTTTAATTTTTCTCCACTTTTCACTCGAATATTTTTCATCCACTCCCCTTTCTTTCCAACCAAACTTATAGTCAGAGAGTCTAATTTCACAATAATAATAGTGAAAAAAAACCCAATAAATATAACCCCACTAACGTAATAATTAAATCCAGAATCTTTTCCTAACCATTTGTTTTCTTAAAGATCCTTTTATATCCATTACATATATAAAGGTTTTTATTTTTATATTTTTACTATGAAAATTCCAAAATAAATAAATAGATAAAGGCTCTTGAAATGAGGAAGCAAGAGCAAGCAAAACCCGCCAACCAGAGCCAGAAACGCTCGAAAGTGAAAAAAACAGATTAAAAAGGATTGAAATTGAAGGAGAATGGGCGCTGCCTGGAGGAGGTGAGAGAGGTCCGCGGCCAGTTTCGAAGGCTCGGAAGCCCAATAATGGCGATCGCGAGCGATAGAGAATGTTTCATCAGAATCTTTCTTCAGATCATAACGTTAGTCAGTCCTCCAGATCTTCATCGGGCCATGTCCTCCGTCCGCATAATTTTATTATCTTCTTAAGTGTTAATGATAGGTACTGAAATTAAGTCTTTGATTTAGCTCTTCTTCGATTTTGACGAAGTTCTTTTTTTTTTTTTTTTACGTAACTGATATATATATATATATATATATATATATATATTATGATGCTAGTTTTGTTATTTAATTATAATGAGAAGTTTTCAAAGAAGAAAGCAGAATTTCGAATTTATATATTTATGTTTATTATTATTGCTATATTAAAAAAAAATCGAAAACTTGATTTCTGGTTTAGAAAAAATAACAACAAATCTCCTACCACATTTTTGTATGCAAGCAGAGTATTAGGAACTATTCAGAGGAAATGTTTACCTCTTTGATGCTTCCTTGTTTTCTTGATTCTATATTAAAATGGTCGGAACACCGTAAGAAGTGTAGCATTTTCTTAAGAGGAATTACCATTAATTTTCCGGAAATTATGGGTTAATTTGCTTGTGCACTTAAGCTAGTCAATAGTAAATCTCCGTTGTTATGTAGTTGTGTCCACTACCATCTATTTACTAATGTTGGTTTCTCCTTCTCCTTGATGTCTTTCATTTCAATTATTCAATCCTGCGAAGATCTCTACATAGATGTAATTCAATGATCTTATTGTGGTTGATAATGTTGAACACTATTTCTCCATTACGAGGAGACAGGTTCCTGAACATGTTGTATATCGGGTTATATCACTAATAATTTTTTGTTAGCTGACTTGCTTCTTTAGTGGTCCTTGAGATGCTAAGGTCTTTTTTTTCCCCCCCTCTCTTGTCAAGTCCATTTGTTTTCAATTTGCCAGTAAAGGTTATAAATTAACTGGCCATTTTTTTTTTCTTAGAGACAAAGCAATAACAGCTAAGATCTCACAGAAAAGTGGTGGATTGGACTACAATTCTTGCCAACTGGGATAGATGGGTCAGCAGAAGGAAAGGCACAGAATTCTGATGGTTTCTGATTTTTTTTACCCCAATTTTGGTGGTGTGGAGAATCACATTTACTATCTCTCACAATGCCTACT
Source organism: Parasponia andersonii (assembly GCA_002914805.1). Lineage (NCBI taxonomy): Eukaryota > Viridiplantae > Streptophyta > Magnoliopsida > Rosales > Cannabaceae > Trema > Trema andersonii. The sequence continues at coordinate 144,514 of JXTB01000074.1, forward strand.
GAAGCTTGGCCACAAGGTCAGAGAATGGAGTCACTTTTAGTTTGTATGTGAGATTATTATATTTGTGTTTATTTGTTTCTATGATTGTATTGGTTTTGTTCTTTGTTGGACCAAAGGAAAATTTTTTGAACTTGCGCATTCTCTTTTCTGCCCCTTTGGATTGCTTTTCACAGGTCAAGTGTATGCAGTATTTGCCATCACATAATAATGCGTGCATCAAGTATTATCTTATAAATTAAAATTGATGCTGTATTAAGGATTTTATTTAGTTGACATTCATGGACTTTTATTTTTTGTTGTTTAGGTGGCGGTAATGACTCATGCTTATGGAAACCGGTCTGGAGTGAGATATATGACAGGAGGGCTGAAAGTTTACTATATACCATGGACACCCTTTCTTATGCAGAATACACTACCAACCTTCTATGGGACTCTTCCCATTATAAGGACTATCCTTATAAGAGAAAAAATATCATTGGTACATGGCCATCAAGCCTTCTCAACTCTTTGTCATGAAGCTTTGATGCATGCACGCACAATGGGGTATAAGGTTGTGTTTACTGATCATTCACTTTATGGTTTTTCTGACGTGGGTAGCATCCACATGAACAAGGTCTTGCAGTTTACTCTAGCGGATGTAACTGAGGCCATTTGTGTATCTCATACAAGCAAGGAAAATACAGTGCTACGATCGGGTTTGCCACCAGAGAAGGTTTTTGTAATACCTAATGCTGTTGACACAGCTATGTTCAAGCCAGCTGTGGAGAGACCCAGTCATGATGAAATTGTTATTGTTGTTATAAGTAGACTGGTGTACAGGAAGGGTGCTGATCTGCTTGTTGAAGTCATTCCAGAAGTCTGCCGGTTATATCCTTACGTGAGTTATTTAAGCATCATATTTCTTGTTTTCTTTCACGACTTGTCAGCCTTTAGATTTGGTTCTTTTATCATATTCTATTGAATCAGCATTAGTATCCTTTCACTCCATCTCCAGTTATGGATGGTGAAATTATATTATGCTGGTTTGTGCTATAAGGAGGAATATTATGGTTATTGCTTCTGCAAAGTTTCTAAGAAAATTAACTGTGAGAATTGGTACAAGGACTCGTAAAGGTTTTATACCAATTTAAGCAAATTACTTATTTTGCAAAATTATTAAAAACAATTACATATTGCAATTGATGCAAACCTTTTTCCCTGATCTTTTCCTCATCACTTTGAATATGTCAGGTATAACGTTTTTGTGGTTGTGGATGTATTTTCAGTTTCAAACCTTTTTCTTTGTAGTTACAGCATTCCACGTTTGTGGCATGTGGATTCAGTTTGTGCTTCTATCTCTTTATTTTCCTGTTAAAACTTCAATAATATTGTTAGATGTCTTTATTGCCCTCGTTATCTCATTCAGAAATCTGTGATAAGGTTCGTTTCATTATTGGAGGAGATGGACCTAAACGTGTGCGGTTAGAAGAGATGAGGGAGAAGCATTCCCTCCAAGATCGAGTTGAAATGTTGGGTGCGGTCCCACATGCTCAAGTGCGGTCTGTCCTAGTTTCTGGCCACATATTCTTAAACAGGTACTTGATTATGCTGTTGTGAGTTACATTATAATTCAGTTTAAGTTGTCATTTTTTTTCCTGATTATATATATGTGTAAATGAAGGGTTTTGCTCCAATACATAGTTGTCTCGTGGTTTGGAATTAAGTTTGCTATTATTGTAACTCTGTCTAACATGGTTCCATCTGCTGTTGGCAGTTCTTTAACGGAGGCCTTTTGCATAGCCATACTGGAGGCTGCCAGTTGTGGATTGTTAACTGTCAGTACACGTGTAGGAGGTGTTCCAGAGGTATGTATCTTGAAAATTTTACCATCAACTGATTGTCATGCCTACTCATTGTTTGATACATTAAGTAACCGAATCTTCAGGGATCTCTGAATACATTTTAGCTTAGCTAATCCATGGCTGGCTGTAGGTTCTACCAGATGACATGGTTGTACTTGCAGAACCAGATCCTAGTGATATGGTTCGTGCAATCAAAAAGGCCATCTCTATTCTTCCCACGATTGATCCACAAGTGATGCACAATCGTGTATGTATATTATTTTATCTTTAATAAATTGTCTTTGTTAAAGTTGATTTCTTGAACAGTGTTTTAATGTTTTCTCTTTTTCACTTCTATGAGTACCTCCAGATGAAGGGACTTTATGATTGGCATGATGTTGCTAAAAGGACAGAGATTGTGTATGACCGTGCATTAAAATGCACAAATCAAAGTCTTCTAGGAAGATTCTCTCGGTAGGCTACTAAAAGTTGCCATTTCTTAAATGCTCACAAAAGATATATGTTACGATTATGATGATGTTCTGCTCATAATAATTTATTGTGCATTGATAATAAACTATTTTTGACTCTTAAGCTTCTTTGCCTCTACTGTCATTGCTTTCTAAATTTGGAACAGAATTGCTATGAATAGGATGCAGAAGTGATTGTTTTTGCCTTTGAAAGATTGAATTTTCATCACTCAGTCATTTATTTATTTGTTTAAGAAAAAAAGAAACAAAAAAAATTTTCATCCCTTATCAAATTAGAAATTTCGTTATGATTGCAAAGTTTGGGTGCCTTTCATTCCTCTTTCACATCACAAAATTTTTGCCAATTGAGCAGCCCATGCATGTTTTTGGTTTCAGTTACAAGTTTTTCTAGGTTGAATTTAATCCGATTTTGGTTGCCTATTGAACTGATTTCCATTTGAGATACCACCCTTTTTAGCTGCTTAATTTCCTTGGTTATTTACATTGATTTCTTAGCATTATGGAAATCAATTTATTTTAGACACTCAAGAGACCTGAAGAGTTGCTAATTGCATAATTTCTTTCAGGTATCTTTCATGTGGAGCGTGGGCAGGCAAACTCTTTTGCTTGGTTATGGCCATCGATTTTTTATTATGGTGTCTATTGCAAATATGGCAGGTAGGTGTAGAGCTTCTATATGTCACTTGTAGCTTTCTCTATTTATCATATTTTTCTTTGAGAGTAATCTCTTTCAAGCTCCATTAGCCTGCAGAGCATATTGAAGAGGTTCCTGATTTTACTCTATCCCATGATGAAGACTGAGGACAAGAGCTTGAGGTGATTGTATTTCTTGTTCAACATACTTTGTCCGAGATGTAAATGTTTCTTGTTCAAAATGCTTCGTCTGAGATGTAAATGCACAAGTGAGAGTTGATATGATAAAGGCACTGGCGTTTTACGTAATTCATACTAACACAGCGACACAATATGAGGTCTGTGTTCGGTTTGTCATGGGAATTTATCAAGCATTACTCTAGAATTGGTTGCCTTCCAAAGCTTGCAGGATTCAGCAGAGGACCTGGTATAAAAACCAGCCCCTCTTTTTTTTTTTTGAGCACTTGCTGTTTGTATTTTCTCATTGAGCAAAGGAAGAAAACACGGGAGCAAAATTGTTAATGAAAATCTGTTTTTGTTGGGCATTGAGGGTTGGATATTCATTGTGTTTGATTCAATGATTGCAATATAAGTGTTATTTAGTATGAAATAGTTGGGACCTATATAATGTACATAATTGATAGTCATATGTCAATGATGAATTAGGTATTTTGTTATGTCATGATCATTAATTCTACTTGAAAGGCTAATATGAATTCTAGCAGTTACCCTTTGACTAGCGATCATCCGATAGGTGTCGAAATGAGAGATATCAATGTTTCCCCTTGCCATTTGGCTGCGTTTGGTAGGAGGAATATCAATGTTTCCCGCTTGCTATCAGGCTATTTTTCATAAGAGCGAAGGAAGTGGAGCTACTTCACATCGGAAAAGGAGATGAGAGATGAATGAGAGCACTTTTGATATTGTGTTTGGTACGAGAAGGGGACAAGATCAAAATCTTTTCTCTCATTTGGCAAGTGGCAGAAATTGAAGAATAGAGAAGGGTTTTTGTTTTTGTTTTTGTTTTTTGTTTTTTTTGGTTTTTTGTCTAATTAGAAGAGTCTAATACAATAACAGAAACTATTGGAGGCACAATATCCTCCAACCAAATCAACTCGTCATCTAGCCCCAAAGCATACTTAGCAAGACCATGAGCAGCATGATTTGCCTACGAGAAACATGGTCAAGTTGTGCACCTAGGAAATAAGACAATGAATAGGAGATATCCAAAAGGAGATTACTAAAGACAAAAGAATTATGTTTACCCTTATTAACACCATTAACAACTACCAAACTATCCGATTCAACACTTTCTAAAAGGCAAGCTAACATCTTGAGTCCATAACAAACTAATGCAAAGAGCTTTTGTCTCCATGTCTTTATCAAAAAACTGCCAGTAATCTTTTAGACAAAGCATTCATAACTTCTCTGGTGGTATTTCTGGTAATTGCACCAATACCCATTGATATCTTATCATGGCTAAGAGCAGTATCAACATTCATCTTGAAGTTACTTGCAGAAGGTGATTGCCAATAATGAATTCGTAGTATATGTACGCGATCTGTAGTATGTGTAGCTGGAGTATTCCTAATCATGTGATACGAAAAGAGACAAGTTCGCCCACTATAGAATAGCTCTCAGTGGCTTAAGCTTGCCACCATGGATATGAATTACACCTATGGGAATGGTATTGTGGGATGTGGTATGGGGTGTTTGAATATAGCAATGCCAAATGGGATCCACACTAAATGTAATTAAATTGATAGCTCAAAGTGTCCTACAAGAAACAAATGAGACAAACTCTACAAAAAATATGTGACAACTTCTCTTGTGCTCAAGTATTAGGAACTACTCTGATAACGGCATACATAATAGACATATAGTGTCCTTAAAATATGGGAAATATTCCCTCTGAATAAGATTGGTGGGGAGAGGATCTAAGAAGGAGAGATATAATCATAAAGCAATAAGCAAATAACAAAGAAAGAAAAAGATATCAAAAGAAAAAAGAAAAGAAGAAATATGCTTGCAAAAGATTGTATATTCGGAAGAAAGACAAAGGGAATCTAGAATAACAAAAGTAGGATCTACAAAACAGAAAGACTAGATGGCCAATTGTAGAGATCACTACCACTATAAATAGGGAAGCAAGCAAGAGAGAAAGGCACAGTCTTAGAAGAGAAAGAGAGGAAGGAATAGAGAAAGAAAATTAGAAGAGAAACTCTCTGAGTTATGAAATGAAGAGTGAAGAAAGGAGTTATAAGAAATAAAGTTAAAAGAGAAATAGAGAGAGGAAATTTACAAATAAAAAAAATACATGAGAAGAAGAAGACAATGATATCAAAACTCTAGAAAGCTAAAGTCCATTGTTTAAAGAAGGGCAATACCATCTCCGGGCTATCAATTTGAGTCTTTAGTTGTGGGACTATATTCTTCCCATTCATTCTCCTGATTTCATCTCATTGTTTAGTTCCTATTATTGTCATTACTTTCTCGGCCACTTCAGGTATATCTTTCTAGCACTTTGCTTAAATTTTACGAGTTTGAAACTTTTCTTTAGAATCTTCATATCAAGATTAATACCCCAATATTGATTATAAATGGATAAATAAGGTAAATGGAATTCAAATGTCAATATGATTTTTATATGTGCCAAGACAAAAATCCTGAATGTATATATTTATATACAAATATATATAGAAATATATATAGGTTGCCAATCCAATAGGTATTTTTTTTTTTACTTATGGGTAGGTATTTTTTTTAGCCGTTAGATCACTATCTAATGGTGATCCAATGGTTATAATGAAGTGCATAAAAAGACGTGCATCATTAATATTCTTTCTCTCTCTTACTTTTTACAATAAAAAATATAAATACTAAATTTTTATTAGCTAAATTGATACCTATGCATAGGTAAAAAAAAAAAAAACCTACTGAATTGGTGCCCGTATATATATATATATATATAATGTAAACCTGTATCTATATGGATATAATTTGTTATGAATTAATGATATGGACAAATAGGAATTGATGACTAAAGCACTCTCTAGAGAATATATCAACTTAATGCCAAAGATAATATCCAAAACATCGTGAATGTACTAATAATATTTAATCATAATGGTTGAATAAATAAAGACCTCAGCTGGACCGGATCCCTCCTACCCTTGCTAGACTGGAACTGTGCTTCCTATTGCTCAACCAGAGTCATCTGCCTTTGCTAGACTGGAGCTATTATACCTTTGTTAGATTGGATTTGTTTTACCTTGATTAGATTGAAATGTGAATAAGTGATGCACCGTTTAGCTAGGCTAAGGAAGAAAGAGTATTGTTCATAATAAATGCACAATGAGATCTTTTAACTATACTAAATAACTAGTTAACATTATTTATTGCCCCACTTTTTTGAATTCATCTTGCTTCATAGTTATTGCAGTCATATTGATTCATGATGCCAAGCCAAAATCGTCATAGCAATACCATGTGCATAAGTGAATACACAATCAATAAAATGATCCTATGATTGTTCTCATAATTGCACATGCTATGAATCATCATTTAGTCTTTCATTTGATTGCATTAATATTAATCTTTTTTTCAATCATTCAATATGAATAGGGTTGCTCTATTTTATAGTCATATGAATACCCTTACTTACATTTTACAGACTAATATTTTATTACTTAGACTGGTGCCTATTCTCTTATAATAAATATGATAAAAAATTATGCTATGTCAATCATTCTTAACTATGTATCATCCATAATGCCCATGATTATGGCATATGCATGTTCCTCCTCGAACCCGAGAACATTGACGACTCCACTGGGGATTCTCTTTACTATCTGCCATGTATATCTGTTTGGCCTAATCTAAACATCCCCCTTCGATATGCGGCGTCGACTTCTGTAATGTCACGCGACTGAGAAATGACTATGTCTACTAAGAGGCCAATAATACACACATTGCAGATAGAGAGAGACAACCACCAATTGCGATGCTTACTCAGGAAAATCTATCGTTCGTATTAGTTTATTAGCACACATCCACGTGCATGAAGCCGTAAATAAGATAACACCAAATATCAATACGAAAGGTGCAATAAAATACACATAAATATTTTGCTTATTTCTTAAAAGTATGAATATATGCATATATATAAAAATGAGGCTGATTAACATAATGGCACAAAAGAAAAAAAACACTTGCCTTGTGTTTTACTAAATTCACTGCAGGACCCAAATATAGTTGGGAATAATGGATGGGTCAAACAATGAAAATGAAAATAGAGAAGAAAATAATCTTACAGAGACATATGAAAATATAAAGAAAACTCAGGAATTCATACTGAAAGCCCTTAATACGAAAAATGGGAATAACACCCCTCAGAACTGAGAAAATCTTGAACACAGTGAAAGTGCAACGTCACTTGCACACACCCAATGAAAATAAGATTGCACAAAAGATCTCAATACTTATGTCAGAATCTCAATACTTATGTCAGAAGGCTATGTTACGAAGTAAGAATTATTGGGACTTCTCAGAGTAGAAAAAAATAACCTTCATACCGCTATGGATCTTTCGCCCTCCTTATCTTTTGGAGATAGCTACAAAACTATATCCCCGCAAATATATTAGCCCAGTTCTTTGAAAATACAATGGGAGAATGGGAAATGTGAAGGAACCCATCATTTAGATTATTGATGATTTAGGCACACACAGACACGATGTAGAATTAAGATTGCACAAATTTTCTAAATCTTTGACAGAATGGGCACATTCATGGTATGCTAACTTGTCGCCTAGAAGCATCAAAACATGGGGTGAGATGGTATCTCAATTCGGTGCATAATTCTTCATGGCCGAAGACAAGCTCAGTATTGTGGACTTGGCAAGCGAGCGAAAGAGAAACAGTGAATAGTGACCGAATATGTGCAATGATTTAGAGAAAGAGCCTTGGACTACTCAGAAACAGTACTAAAGAAAGATCTTGTTAGCTTATGCATCAAAGGCATGTTTGTAGAATTCAAACTTCACATAGAAAATCATATGGTAAATAATTTCACCGAGCTGTCGATAAAAGCTCAAGATAAAGAGGAAACTACGTTGAAATTGACTCGAATAATGACAAATAATGGAGATTCCTCCAGATATCCAAGGCGAGAAGGAAAAAGGGGATTTGAAGTTGTTGTCGCTCAAGAGAAGAAAAAACACTAGCCTTTCAAGAAAGAAAGTGAAGATGGACCCCCTGAATTCCCCTATAGTGTGGAACAAGTATATGCGCTGTTGGAAACCTGGATCAAAGAGAAAGAAGTAAGACTATCATATGTGCACAAACTTCCAACCACGGAAGAACGACAACATCTCAAATACTGTCGCTTTCACAAAAAAAGTTTATCATGCAACTAAAATTTTTTGAACATTGAGGAGGATATTCCAAGAAAGAGCGATTGAAAAGAGAAGAAATCATACTTGATCAAGTGTCGGTTGAGCAGGTTCCTTTTCCAAAACAAAGGAATGATGTCGCAGTAATGACTTGCGTATTGGAAGAGATCAGTCCAACATTCCTAGAAAATAGCCATCATGCTAACTCATAACCTTTCCAAAATTTAGTGGAACTAACTATTATTGTGAACAAGAATTTTCGTGACTTTTTTAATACACTTGCTTTCGAAGGAGAAGCACAAAGAGAAGCGATGGATTGCTTGCTACGAGTAGCATAAAAATATGACCCCACTTGCTATATATAGTCAGCTACCTTATAAGGAAATTGTCTAAGATATCAAAAGAAGTAATAATCTTCACCAAAAAGGATTGTCAAGTCCTGTACTACAATCATAATCTACCACTGTATGTAGAAGCTCTAATCAATGGAATGAATGTAAAAAGAGCAATGATCGATAGTGGGGTATTGGTGAATCTCATGACCATTCCACTTACCAAAAAATGAGTAAGGGGCATGAACATCTACTGCAACAAGTGACCAAACTAACGAGTTTCACTGCAGGAGCCATGCCAATGGTGGGTCATATCACGACGAATTTAGAAGTCATTGATGCCAATGGTGGGTCAACCTGATTCTATGTCATTGATGTAAACACATCCTAACACTTATTATTAGGATGCCTGTGGATTCATGCTCATGGGTGCGTCCCTTTCACACTGCATCAATGTTTAAATGCTCGTCATAAAGGGAAGGACATTACCATTAAAGTTGCAAAAACACAATTTGCTCAAAATGAAGCCTACTTTTCGAAGCCGCATTGTTTGATGAAGCATTGAATGAAAAGAGTCACATGATCCCCTAACCAAAAGCCTTGCGACTACCGCAATGGGAGGAATACAAACAAAATGAAGACCCAGATCTCACACCGAAGTAAAAGGCATGAAAGTCACTGCTCAAATGCCAGAGCAACCCTTGATTCAAACAATAATGGATAATTTGGTGAATTGATTATGGATTTTAAGTACTAGACCCCATTTAAAATTTTAAACTTTTGGTACAAATACACCTTTTATAAAATATAATAGTGTGTAAAGTCCCGATGCTCTTATTTTGATGAAATAAAAGATGATTTTTATTAGAAATTAAAACATAATAAACAAAAAAAAACCCCAATTCCATCTGCCTGGTCTTCCTCTGCTTCGCCTATTTCTCTTCCTCAACTTTGACAACCTAGGCCAGTCACACCCACCATCGTTAAACCAACCCTCCTCAAACCCTCCCTTTTCAAACTAGTTACAAGGCCTCACAAAGAGTATTGTCAAACTTTCTGCACTCATTTCTTGAGAATAGTTGCACTGGTGGAATACATTTTCATCCTGCTATGCTTCCTAAGATAGGATTGTGTCAACGAGATAAACAATATATACGTGATTGGTCCAACATAATGACAGACACATTTTTGTTGATAAAGGCAAAGAATTAATAAATGCATAGGTATGATATGAAACTTATTCTTCTTCTCATTGCATTTGACTTGCTCTGGATTTTATTTGTTTATTCATTTTATTGGGCCTAACTTTAACTTCTCTAAATGGTAAGCATCATACTCCTCACTCTATCAAATAACAATTTGGAATTTGACACTATACTTTTCAATCTATGTACTAATGTGGTGCCCAAGATTCTCACATACATACTAAGTCAATAATAAATATATTTTAATTGCATATTAGGCATCTAAAATTCATTAATACCACTTTCAAAGTAATATACTCATTCATTATGTTATATGCATTTACGTACATGTTATTATACTAATGCTTGTCGAAGTGTCCCGATGCAGTGTAAAAGTTCAATACTCTCAGAGAGAGAGTTTGGTGTGCTAAAAGAATAAACAATATATTTATGAAGACAATACTATGAGAACATGCATTAAGATCATACTTGTTAATAACTTAGTCAAATAGTAGTTTTTCGGTACAATGCTATTATCATATTTCGGAGCCAAATTCATTGTGTGTTAACACGTCAAATAGCTTCAATTTAATGTTTAGGACTCATTTATAGCATTTTACTTGTCGGCTCCAGGTAAGTGTGAGGTGACATTCACGACACTAATTCGTGTTTTATTTGCACTAAGCTAGCTTAGATTTAGCTTAATTGCGTAATGTCATCTTTGTGCATTCTAATAATTAGCCATTGATACTATGTTTGCATTATTAATTGGAGTCTAATTGACTTATTTTTATATTTAATGATTAGTTATGGGACTAGGTTTCACTAGATTGCAATAAGATTGGCCATATGAGATTATAGGTCAAAATATGAGTAGTTTTCACTTTCTAAACTAGGATTCACCAACTTTGGCTACACTTGGGTGTATAGGAGTGACCAACAACGTGGTGACTATACTGAAGATGTTTTAGAACTGGACACATGGAAAGTAATGTGCAAAATATCCAAAATACCCTTTAGAATTTAAGTTATACCTTTTCTTAGCCATTAAGTGTTGATTTTGGGTCAAATCTAGTCATTTGCTTTCCCTTATTCTCTAGCCACGACCTGAACCTCTTTAGCTCATTTAAATTCTCCTAACTTTCCTCAACCATTTCCAAGAGTTTCCAAGTGGTACAACTCAAATAGAAGTTCTAGAAAACAAGATAGATCAAAACTAATCAAGGTAATTCTACTAGTTTTTCTTCCTAGATCTTTTGCTTTAATTTCAATTCTCCACTTGCTACCACTTAAATAATAGCTCTTTCAGGTCCTCTTGAGTCATAAAATCTGATTTTAAGCCTTGGAAATCAGTTTGATGGAGGTAGAAGGCAAGAACTTCAGAAGAAGTTCAAACTAGTCAAAGTGAGCATTATATAGGGTTTTAAACTTATAGTTAATTTCTTTTGTATTAGCTATTAAACCAAAGCTATTATTTGATGAATAATGATCCTAGAAACCCTTATATAGTGCTAGAATATAGAATTTAATTGAGGAATTCAAGTTTCACCTAGAGCCCCAAATTTACTAATTGTTGATTCAAGTGTTTCCGTGGGTATGTTAAGCTTTCTATACTTCTAATCTGATTTTCTTAACTTGCAATGGATATGTCATAGATTCTATTATTTATTTCATTAATTTAGTTACTATTTGTAGCCATAGACAAGTGTACAAATTGTTTTAAATTTTTCTAAACCGAAAAAGGTTTGAAATATGCTTTTATATTATCTTAGATGTTTCTTTTGATGTGTATATGTGGGAATTAACTTGTAAAATATTATTATAAGTTTAAAATCATGATTTTAATCATGTAGAAATGTCCAAGAAATAGGGCAGGTACTGTCCAAATGTTTATAAAATAAAATGGCACCATTTAGAGGCAAATAGACTAGTTATATAAAATCATGTGCCATTTTAGATCATTTTTGTGCAAATAACTAGCATTCATATTTTAATACTTTTGAATAGTTTTTCAGTGCTAGTTATTGGCTGCTAAGTACCTTAAGTGATTTGTATATTTCTGAGTCATTTTAAGATCAAGTTTTCTAAATTTGTAAAAGTACTGTTTTCAGTCTTATTCAAGTATCTTGATGCATTTTTTTGGCAAAATGTGCATCTTAAATAATAGTAATTTATGACAGGTAATTAGCGCACCAATTTCTAGAGGATATTGACCCTTTCTAATTTCAATTTCTATTCAAGATATGAGGTAAGTAAAGACTTACAACTGCATCACAAGAATTACATGTGAAATGTCATTATGTAAAACTTACTTATTCCTGAAAGTTATGAAATGGCATATGCATGGCACATCTTGCACGCAAATTAAGAATTTCATTTTAGAGTATTTAAAAGTGATTACCATTGTACCAATTTTATAAGATAAGTTTTAATGGCAATTGCTAGTTTGTCGGAGCTGGGTAGGTAAGTCTGTTGATGCAGACTCTCCCTTTGAAGCAGGATTTATAGATCTTATAATGTGTCTCATTGAAACGGGACAATATTAGCGTAGTGTAGGATGTCCCTTTGATGAGAGAAAGAGTTTTTAAAAACCTCACATGATGGTCGCATTTTATTTTTACTCTTGGCCGGAGTTTTTACCCAAGGTTATCACGATCTATCAACTTACTGGACAAGCAATGTGCTAAGAGCCCCAACTAAGAATAATTTTAAGGAAAATGCATAGACTCAAATGTTTAAGAAAGAAAATGGTACAATGAGAACTTTATGAGACTTTAAAACATTCATAAGTATGCATAGTTTTTACTTACTAAGCTCTAGCTCATTTTAGTCTTATGATGCAGATGAGGAGGCCCATTTTGGTATTGACTAGCTGGTTATCTAGTTTGTCTTTTGTCACCATGATCATATAGATGTGGAAGAGCTTGAGCTATGGGTTATGGTTTTTTTTTTTGTGTTGAGATATTTTGGTATAATATAAATGCCACTGCTGATGGCAAAATATACTGGTGAATCATATAATGTCACTTTGAATTTTTTCAAGGACTTGGATAATAAAAAACCAGGCGCCAGGTATTCACTTTGTGAATTTGACTGTGTTTGTATAGGCAGTTACAAACACCATAGTAAATTATTATCCATTAGATGAAAAATGGTAACTCAAAAGTAAATATGTACTAGAGGGGTAATACTGTAATTTCACCTCACTAGTACGACATTTCATCGAAGGTATATTTGTAGTTATAGTATATGCTAAATGGATCAAGTTAATTAAAGTGTTAATTAGCTTCACAGAAAATATATGACATTTAGTCTAAGAGTGCAATATTGGGCCTATCGTGGAGTACTCCAATATTAATGGATAAAGTCCAATCATAATTAAGAGTTAATTTTGATTATGGGTAGTTGGCCCATTGGAGCTTAGACTATCTGGATCCATAAGGTCTCCTGTCTAGCTCACACATAGCCCAATAACTAATTGAATGGCCAGTTGATCCCAATAAGTCCATTAGGGTTTACATCTCTTTAAATACTTAAGAGAAAATTTCTCCTAAGGCACTCTAAGGGTTGTACACGCCACTTATGCATAGTAACTGTGCATTTTCGTATGACAGAGAGAAAAAAAGAGAGTGGGAGAGACGAGCCGCCGCGGGAGAAGTCCCGTGTTCGTTTATGGCCGCTAAAGGAGAGATATCCATAGTCGTAGACGTGCACTCAAGGAGAAGGAAGATCGTCTTCCGGATCGTTCGCTCATCTCTCGTTGGGAATCAAGAAGGTGCCCACACACCGGATCATTCAACGGGCTCTCGGGAATAGATGGGAAGACTCAATAGTTGTGAAGTACTTCCAGATTTTAACTAAACCAAGATCTATGAATTGATTTATATTAGATTAACGATCCTACATTTTTGTTTTGTTAAATTTCAAGAAAATTTTAAAATACCTATTCCGCTACGTTCTTGATTTGTTTACAAAACTGCGGAAATCGTTTTCGGAAAAATCGTTTTTCGAAATTTATTGATTCAGAATTTCCAGTAGTGAAAACCCATTTTGTTTGTACATTTTGTAAAGTCACTTTTAGCAAGTAATGCCTCGCAGTTACTTTGTCCAAAAGTTTTGGAAAGTTCAAATTTTTCCCACCTTCTTTTTAAAACAAAAGATAATGTTTAAGAAAGAGTAATACTTCATAGTTTAACTGTATATGACAATATGGTTAAACAAGGGGGGTATTACAACTATTGTTTAGACTTTCATGTTATACTCATCAGTATATCTTGAAACTATTTGGAATTTGAAAGACAAATTTTAAATTATCTTATTTCTCTATGTATTTTGCTGCCATATTTTACATTTTTTTTTTCATGTTTTTATGAGAATCTTAGACTTGTATATGGTTAGCATCACCGAGCCAACCCTCCACAAACCTACCCACCATGAACTCGACTCCTTACTCGAACCTATTCTCTAGAAAAATCATTTCAATATCACCCTATACTCACCCAATTGAGAACACAAAATAGGTGAAAAATTGAAAGTTCATAAAACCCCAAGAAAAGCTTCAGTCAAAAAATACCAAATCGTGTAAGAAAAAATAATTGCCGACAATACGATCGAAAACTAAAAGTTTGGAGCCCATAAACACTCCATCCTATCTTAATCTAATGAGGAAATACACGAGACCCCAAAAAAAGAACACGAGCAGCATCTCAATCAATACGGGTTGCGATTTACTAGAGACAAACACAATAGCTTCTAAGAATATACCAGAGAATTCAAAAGTAGTCTCAGCCCAAACATTTCTAAGTGAGATATCCTTGGTGAAAGAAATGCTACCTCTGCCTCATGTGCCTTGTGGGCCACCTGTAAGTCTCATTACTGTGTTTTAGTTCAAATTTTTGGAGTGAAATTTTCGATATGGATGGTATGTACATATTGATTGTGAATTGATTTTTGAGGAAAGTGATGATAATAAAGTAAACTATGCCAATATTTTTTCAAAACTAGACTGACATGGGCTGTAAGGCTCAATTATTGCATTTTAATTGTAGTTTTTGGAGTAAATTTTTTGATATGGTTGGTATGTACATGTTGATTGTGAATTGATTATTGAGAAAAGTTATGATAATAAGGTGAACTATGCCAAATTTTTTTCAAAACTATATTAACATGGCTCAAGCATGCTAGACAAACTGTCTAATTTGATCAAGCATAAAGCTCGCTTATGCTAGACATAATATCTAGTGTTTTTTTTCCTCGACAATGCTATACCATGCTAGACATGTGGTCTAGCATTGTCTAGTGATGTATGGTAAGTTGTAATCATTTTTTGTAAATTTTTATTTTAGATTATATCGTGTGATGTTTTGAAGTTGAATCTAATCTCATCTAAGGACGAGCATTTTCCAGCAAGAGTCACAATTTTATCAAAAATGAAGGTACTTAAAAATATTGAAAAGCATTTGAGCAAAGAGGATTTGGACGCATTTAAAATATCATGCTTTGGTCAGCTTCTAGGATTGACAAAGCTTGCACAATAGAATGGATAAATAATCCACTATCTACTTCTCGGACAGATGGAATGTGCAAAGAAAAATGAGACATGGTACAATATTTGTGAGTAACCCCTTAGGTTCTTAATGCATGAGTTTGCAATAATGGTGGGTCTCAATTTCAGTGGCTCTTCAACTTTTAGTGAATTTTATAAATTAAAGTTGAAGTACAGATTTAAAAAGAACTTATTTTTGCGAGAAAAAAATGTCTATTACACTAGAAGAATGGGAAAATAAGTTTTTAAAATAGAGAAACCCATTGGTTAGTTGAAGAAACTTAAAAATTATATTCAGGAGAATCACGACTACTTGAGGTTCACGTTGATTTATTCTTTAGAAGGGGTTATTCTTGTACAAGAAAGAAAAAATATAATACTAGAGAGTTTCATGAGTATGGTTGAGGACTTTGATACTTTCAACAAATATCCATGGGTCCATGGGATCAAGAATCATATTTACTCTCAAACATCTATTTGAAGAAGGATATAAAAGAAAAATCAATGAATTATTATCGACAAGAAGAAGAGAAAAAGAAAAGTTCCAAATCATCCTACATATTATATAGTTTCTCTTACACTTTACAGGTTAGATATTAAATAAATAAATTGATGTGTATACTAATTATCTGGTTTATTTGATCCATTGATATGTTGTTTGTTGTTTTTCTAGGTATAGGCATTGAAGGCAATATCCATAATTGGAAAATTGTATGTGAAATATTTGGAAGTTGATCCCACCCCTTGTTGCCTTAAGTGGGAGGTGAATGTGACACCATAATATAAAGACATTGTCATTAATCTAGAGAAGAGGAAGAATGTAAGTAAAATAATATATTTATTTCTTTATATATTTTAGATTTTAATCTAAAAAATAGCTAGATATTGTGTCTAGTATCTCGACATATATGTCTAGCATACCAGATATAGTGCCGGGTAACTTGATAGTGCTGTTTAGCATACTAGACATACTGTTAAGTTTACCAGACATAGTGTCGGGTAACTTGACAATGCTGTCTGACACACTAGACATGCTGTTAGGTTCACTAGACATGGTGTTAGGTAACTTTTTTGTTCCTAATTTAGTTCATTAATCATATGTTTATGTTATAGCTTGAAGTGCAAAGCATTTTACATTCTTCTGAGGTTGAGTTGAGCCAACCTTATATGAAGAATTTTTCTTGTTATAAAGATGAAAGAGATGACGTGATAGATGCATCTACCAAAAATTTAGAGGCGGCTGGGCCTTGTAAGAAAAAGATGAGGAGGAAAAGTATCGTGGTCAGGATTTCTCCCATGAAAAGAAGCATCCTTTTAATGATGCTAATGCTACCCCTCATCAATAGTCTGGTGACATTATAAAAAAAATGGGTGGAGGGTTGTTTCTAAGATTTGATTGAGCGATAAAAAAAATTTGAGGAGAAGGTTATGTGCGAATTAAGATACTTAGGCTCCAAAATAGAATTATTGTTGTCTATGTATACGCATTCTTCTTCTCTGAGCACTGAGAAGTCAGAAGCCATAAATAGTGGCGTCAAAGTTGATGATGCTAACTATCAAGGTACAGGGAGCTACGTGACACCACCCTCTATACGAAATGATAATGATGGCCATAACAATAATAATGATAATAAAAAGGATAATGACATAGTTGAGATCTCAACCCCATATCCTAGGCCAATGAGAACTAAAAAACGTGCTCGACTATTAGTATCACCATACATGGATCCCATAAAAGATAGAAATTTTGAAAGGGTGATGGGTGTGGGTTTGACATATTTCACCCAGTTGACGCCCACAAGGAAGAAGCCTTTAATAAGTGGTTCAACAAGAATGACACAAGGTTCTTTTACATTATTTAGATCGATATTTCCTCATATATTATTATTTTTATCTTTGCTAACTAAATTGAATTGTTGACTTATACAGCTCATTCATTAAGTGTGGAACGAGGGATTACTCAAGAGAATTCTTTGAGAAAATTGTCAAGTCTGAGGTATGGCTACAAAGTGTAAAAACCCGGAATTTTCGAGGGTAATTTGGACATTTACCAATTTTCCGGATAAAATATTGTGGGGACTAATTTGCAAAAGTTTTGTTCAAGTGGACTAAATTGCAAATTTTGGGGGAGCAGATTGATAGAGATTTGAAATTTTGGGGACTTATGTGCAATTTTTGAAAAATTGCACAGCCCAATAAAAGGGGGCCACGTGCACAC
>JXTB01000074.1:171554-182524 GCA_002914805.1 Parasponia andersonii
GGTGTATATATGTATACATTAGAGTATGTATAATTATGAGTGGAAATTTCCTTTTTCCTTTTAAAAAGTTTTAATTTTCCCCGATTTTATCAGTTTTAAGTCGAGTAATGTCTCCCGATTTCACTAAATATTTATACAAATACCCTTACATACGTGTGTGGAATCGGGGGATGTTACAGTTGAGTGCCTCATTTAAGATGTTGATATACTACTCGACATTGATTCTAGCGTGTTCGAGGTGTTGTCGAGTAATTAGGTCGATATTGATTGTGATATTGCTCGACAATGGTTTCAAATATTATTTAGAAAGTACTGTATGCTGAGCACTGGATAGGGTGTCTAGCAACTCGACAGGGTGTCTAGCAAATTGACACCCTTATCAAGCCATGTTTGCGTGTCTTCTTTGACCTAGGTCATCGTCTTTTACAATTCCGAATGCCAAAAATTTGCTTTCTAAGCTCAAAAATTACCCATAAGCTTTATATTTTTTTTTACTATAATCTGAATTCCTACTCAAAAATATATTTGAATCTACCAATCATACAATATCTTAATAGAAAAAAAGATTTATATATTTTTTAACTTGATTTGAAGCTAAAAATTGGAAGCATGCATAAGAACAAAAGTACGATTAGGAAGTTGACCACGTTCTTTACCATTAATGGGCAAAAATGTACCCAATCTTTATATTAGTTAAAGTGTGATAAGAAGAAGAAAGAAAAAAAACACACGATGAAAAAATATGGATGAGCGGCGAAAAAGATGAAAAGGATAAAAAAATATAATAAATGATTTCTAATATTATTTCTAAGGGCATAATTGTCTTTAGAACAATATTTTAGGTTAAGAGATCTAGAGTCTAAAAAACTATCAATATGGGTCTACTTTCGTGAAATGACTTTGTAAAAAGTCTATGCTTCCAATCACGCCAACAATAATTAATCATCAAGAAGCTCTACCACAATTACAAGATGAGCCAAAATCTCAAGTGAATCAGTGAAAGGAAATTGATCTATCAAATGCTAACAATAAAAGGTCATCATTTATTTATGTGGATTTACCTAAAGAACTCAAAGAAAATTTGATAAAGCTCCTTAAGTAATATCAAGACGTTTCCGCATGGACATACAATGAAATGCCAAGATTGACAGCTGTATTGGTAACACATAAACTTGTTGTCTCTCCACATGTGAAATCAATTAAGCAAGTACCGAGAAATTGAAACTAATATTGACCTTCACATAAAGGTCGAAATAGAAAAATGAATCTACGCGGTTTCACCAAAACATGCACTCATCCATTATGGTTAGCAAATATGATACTAATAAGGAAGAAAAATGGGCAAATTCATATTTACATTGACTATAGAGACCTAAACAAAGCATGCCTAAAGGATGACTTTCTCCATCCAAATTTAGATGCTATCGTTGACTTAATGACTGATTCAAATTAATGAAGTCTTTTCCCAAGTACAGGAGTGTCAAAGTAATAAATTACTCGATAAGACTAAGGTCAATCCACAGGAAAGTTAGTGAATAATACAAGACTATAACACATATATTAAAAGAATAGAAATGATAGGAAGAAGTATATTGTAGGATGATTGTGACAATATGAAACAAAGTAACTGAAATATAACGATATGAAGTTATAGAATTAAACAATTGCTAAGATTAGGGGATCCACTCTTAGGTATATCAAATAAGTATAAACTAAACTCTTTTATCACTCAATTGAAATCCACACACAACGAGGTTCCAATCGGAAGATTAATCATTAAAGGTCCATTATTAGTTATCTATATGATTAGATTAGTTTTTTTAATTATCTTTTTTTTGATAACGCCAACACTTGTAAATGTGGTCAAGCATTCATGGTGCCACCTTATGTCTATAATAAATCAAAATCCCTTTTTAGTACAAGCAGTACAAAAGGAATTAAGTATTTGTTGTGCCAATAGTTGACTACAATATATCAAGACTCACCACTTAACAAGGAGGGTACTATGATTGATTAAAAAAATTAAATAGCACATGCATAACAATGATTAAAAGATATAAATAATGAAGTCCACCTAGAGTTTGGATTATACTTATCTCTCTCCCAAGAGCTTCATCCTTTCATCTTAGCAATATGCAAGATTAAGTAGACATGATGAAGAAGAATAACAAGTTTGAACACAATATGAACAAAACTTTAAACACAAAACTCTTACTATTTTGAAGGCAAAGAAAGATTAAAATAACATGAATAACAAGAGGAGAATAAAAGAGAGTGATATTTTTCTCAAAACCAAGATACCTCCTAAGTCTAGCTTAAGTATCTATTTATAGGAAAATTTAGAGATATAAAGTCAAAATTTATAAACTAAAGATAAGAGCAAGTTGGCAACTTGTTTTGGCAGATTCAGTCTCTCCCAAAGATGTATCTGAAACTTCATGAATTTGGCCGAGAAATATCTTGATAAAAGAAGAAAACTTGAAGCCTTATCTCTTAAGAGTCGTATGCCACCAAAATTGTACCCATTGGAGATGTATTTCTTGACTTATAGCAAAATTGGTGAAGTTAGGTTCTGCTAAGTCAAAATCGGTTGTTGATCTTATCATGTGGAAAGATCTGATATTTTTACCTAGATTTCCGCTTCTTTTGATTTTTCTCAAAAAAAAAATCATCTAGATAATTTTGTGTATGTATCCATAGCATCAAGAATCACTCCATTTGAGATTGTAATGAGGTCAGAATGAGGCAAAAAATAAAGGATATCGGACTAAACGTGAGTGCAGTCTAATTTATAATATTATCCATTTGAGACCCATTTCAAAATAATCTGAGCAGATCTTGTGAATTAGACTTAGTGAATAATTGAGTTCAGAATCTATAAGTTCAAGAATTGGATAAAAATCCCATGTAGTTTAAAATCTGTGCCTATTTTACGAAACCTGCGCAGAAACGAATATTTAGCACAAATTAGAGGTAATTCTTGCTTTGATGCCTATGTCTCCAAAAATGCTTTAAATTAGGAAATTTAATGAAACTCTAAGTGTATAACGATGATCTAATCCCATAATAAATGTACACAATTAGACGTTCATCACTCACTTAACGATGGGCCATGAGATGTTCTCATTTATGGATGGACGTTCATCACTTAACGATGGGCCATGAGATGTTCTCATTTATGGATGGCTTCAGTACATATTTTTACTACCTCGTAATTGCATTTCAAACACTGTTCAGAAATTTTTATTACCCGGTAATGCCTTCTGGTCTAAGGAATGCTTGCACTACTTATTAGTGAGCTATGACTGCAATATTTCACGATAAGTTCCGTGATTGTGTTGAAGATTATGTGAATGATATAAGTTTGAAATCAATGAAAGCAAGCGATCAATTTGAGCATTTAAGAAGGGCGTTCAAAAGATGTTGAAAATATAAACTAAAAATTATCCATATCAAGTGAACATTCAGGGTAATTGCAGGAAAATTCCTCTGCTTTATAGTTCATAAAGATGGAATTAGCGTTGCTAATGACAAGGCAATAACGATCATAAAAATGGAGCCCCCTGCGAACCAAAAGCAACTCAAAAGTTTCGTGGGGAAGGTTTCATACTTGAGGCAATTCATTCCTGGATTAGCCGAGATGATTGGGCTCTTACAATAACCCCTGTAAAAAAGAACACTATTTGATTCGGGGTTGTAGCAATAAGAAGCATTCGACAGAATCAAAAGCACATTGATATTACCAAGAGATCGCTCCAACAACAGAGATGACCTTAATCTTGTATCTAACTACTACTGACAAATCACTAGGTGCGCTAATAGCACAAGAGCACGATGGGATAGAAAGGCCAGTCTCCTACCTAAGTCGATTAATGAAAGGGACTGAATGAAATTCTATGCCATCAAAAAAGCATTGTCTCAGTTTAGTTTGTGTAGCTCAACGACTACACCACTACATGCTATCACACAAAGTTACGTCGATCACAAAAAGGTGATCCTTTGAAATTCATAATAAATAAGCCAATTGTTGAGTGAATCCGACATTATAGTGGAGCGACCTAAGTTTATAAAAAGTCAAGCATTGGCTGATCTATTAGCTCAATTTCCACAAAAATCGTGTGACCAAGTCAATGAAGAATTGCCCAGAGAATTTTTGGAAATGATGGCTTGCGAGAAAGAAGACAGAGAAGACGAATGGACCATCACGTTTGATGGATCTTCTACTTCCAAAGGAGAAGGTGCAGGAATAATAGTCACTAATCTAAAGAAAAATAGCAGGGACTTGGCATACAAATTATTGGAATACGAGTTGTTGGTTCTTGGTGTGTCAAAGACCTTAAGATTGGAGCTTGAAAAGTGACAATCCAAGGAGATTTCCAATTGGTAATCTGACAAATTACAGGAGAATTTTCAGTAAAGGAATCCACCCTTGCTCGATACAGAACTCTTTTGAAATTTACTCAGAAAATTAGAGAGGTACCGTTTTTTGCACATTCCAAGGTCCAGAAATCGATATGCAGATGCATTAGCAACCATGGCTTTAAAAATGTAGATAAACGATGGAATAGAGGTGACGACTGAATTGTCAATAAGCCATATCCGTTCGAGGAACCCATCCAGTTGGTGTTAGGCGATTAGTAGTAAAAAGTTGTAGAAAATTTGAAAGATCCAAAGGTAAAGCATTAAAAGCATTTGTGCCATTTTGCTATAATTGATGGAGTCTTATACTTCAATACTTCCACTGGAATGATAGCTAGATGTCTGAACAAAAAGGAATGACTCAGGTATTGAAAGAAATGCACGATCAATCTTGTGGGATTGAAGGACCAAATTTGGCAAAATGCATTCAATGCATAGGAAACTACTGGCCCAATATGAGCAAAGATGTGTCAACTCATAAGTACTTACCCAAAGTATCTAAATCTCTTCGAATCCCACAAAAATGTCATGCCCATGATAGAAAATGACTAGAGAATTCCATATTTGGAATACTTTGAATTTGGCCTAATGCCTATGAATACAATCGAGAACAAGAAATTTAATAGATATATAAAGAAATATTGTGTCTTTGATGGCCAACTATATAGGAAGACTTATGGAGGCTCTATGTTAAGATACCTAGGGAATGAAGAAGTAGAAAAAATCATGATTAAAGTCCCAAAGGGATTACTATATGGAACACCAAGGTGGGTGGAAATTGTTTAATATCAGTAGAAATTGTTGTCCCTTCTAAACCACTTGCCCAAGCATCACAAGTATATTTTGATGAATCAAGAATGACAGATATTGACGCTTTTGATGAAAAAACAGCACAAGCTACAGAAAATATCGAAGTCTACCAAAGGTGAATCACACTCTCCTATGATAAATAGTCAAACCAAGAATGTTTCAAAAAGGAGACATGGTCCTCAAAGCAACAAATCATGTCGTGCAAGGGACATATGTCATGAAATTCACCCCATATCAGGAAGGCCCTTATATAATCTAGGTAATTGAAGCAAGTGGATATTGTAGACTAAAGAAACCTGACAACGACAAATTATCACCCTCCACTAATATCAAATACGTCAAGAAATACTACCCATAATGATTAAGTATGACTACGTACTCTTATAACTATAGATAATGAGAATAAATAGATGAACCATTATAAAGTTCCAGAAGTGATGTAGTAGTTCATAACTATGTATCATTAGCATTATCAACATTTATTGCAAGCAGGGTTAGAAGAAATCGTATGAAGGTAACTATTACTATTATTATCACTCCTATTTTTTTGTCTTTTTCTTTTTTTTTTTTTAATTTCCTATTTCCAAAAAAAAAAAAAAACAAAGGGGTAGAGATCATAAAATAAAATGAAGCCATAGATCACGTGTACCCAATAAGTTATTATATATATATATATATATATATATACATTAAAAGAACTTTTGATATTTAATGGGAAATTATCATTTTTATAGCTTGTATTTTGACATATTATTCAGTTTATACTTTCTGTTTTGGTTATTATCAATATTGATCCTTAGATTTCATATTTGTTACAAATTTATACCCTGGCACTAATTTAGAGTAGTTAATTTACCAAAATGATTTAATAAACTTATTTTCGGATCAGTTTTTATATGGTTTATTTTCAATTTTTTAAACGGTAACTTAGTAAATTAATTGCTTTAAATTGGTATCAGGGTATAAATTTGTAATAGATTTTAAATCTAAGGATCAATGTTGATAATAACCAAAACAGAAAGTATAATTTGAACAAAATATCAAAATGCAGGATATAAAACTGATAATATCCCAAATTTTTTTAGTATAGTATGAGTTGATGCTTCGTTCCGTAGAGCCCAAGGTCTGGGAAAGACGCTACATGATGAGAAAGCAAATCAAAACATGCTAGTATAACATTTTTCTATTACCCTATACATCAGAAATAATCAAAGTCTAGTAGATTACTTATCTTCCAGACCATGAAGGCGAGTTTAGAACAATATTTGACATTCATCTAGACATTAAACATATTATCAATCATGAAGTCAACTAAATCCAACAACAAAGGGAACATAAAGACAAAATCACATGACAACAAAAGTGGCCAAGGTAATATGAGTTGACCAACTTAGTGCAAGGGAGATAAACTAACAAAGAAGTGCCAACACCTAATATATATGTATGCGCACATAGAGTGTGAAAAGGATAAAAGAATAGGCTCCATAACATGCATGAAACGACGATCAAAGAATAACAAAGGTGCTTCAAAACACTTCATATTACGACCAGAAAGTACTCCAAAATATCTCACATAATTGATTGGTTAATTACTTCAGACAAGCCATATGATCACTAAAGAAAGCAAGTTCTCTTAACAAGAGAATCACCCAAAAGATTAAGTAACAGGATACTAGGTTGATTACATATTATAATCCGTTCGATCACTAGAGATAACATGTTCTCCTAATAACAAACAAGAAATTAGATGATGCGATACCATCATCCACAAAATAACATTGAATTGATAATTAAGGCTATACATAGTTAATAGGAAATCAAGCCCATCTGAACCTCTAGAGCTCAGAAAAGAAGCCAGCATTAGTTGTAACAACCAGATTTTTTCTGACCATTAATTACTTACCTTCTTAAAAAAAAAAATTTAGATGCTGAAAATTCATGACTATTTTTTTTTGTTTTTATTTCTTTTTAAGAGATTTATGTTCATAACTAACGATTTACTCAAATTTTAAAAACAAGTAAATACTTCTCAATGGTTAAGTACCTTTTATTTAAATTTGATTATAAACTTTTTATTAAGGCTATTTAAATAATGCGCAAATATAAAGGGCTCCTAGGTGAAGAGGGGGGTCACATACGGACCACTTAAGTCTCAAGTTCTCCTTAGACAGTTTACGTCTTTTTGACATAACCTCTTATGTTTTGCATTTATTTAAATCAAAATATTTTCTCTTTTATATCTAAAAAAATATGTTTGTTTAACTTCTATTAAATCGAAATATACTTTTAATTTCAATTTGATTAAATCATGCATTACGAAATAAAATGCCAAATTATAAATACGTTTTTAAACAATATCAAGCTTACATAATTGAAATCATTTGTCTCATAATAAAACATATGCGGAAGTAATTTTAATGGTGGTATTCTATTGTCCGTGCCTCTCATCATTCTTGCCTCAATTCTAGCTAATCCATCAATTAAATCAGAGATTTCTTTCCTTTGGTACTTTTCGCTCAGTAAGTACAATGAAATTCTCACAAAACATTTTACTTATGAACAAACAATTCTCTCTTTTTTTTTGAAAGTTCAATTATGCTATTTTATGAAATTATTACTTTACACTTTATTGTAAGATATTGTATCATGATTTTATCTCATTCTTGATTGTAAAGTCTTTTATCTTTCTTATGGGCCCTAGTGTACGTACCGAGTGTGCACTACCAAATGGGGAATCAAGAGAGCTACCCAACTGAAAATACCCATGGTCATAATCTTAACATACTTTTTCTCGGGAATCCTCGCTTAGGGGAGGTCGGTCTTATCTTCCCTTGGATATCCTCACTTATTGGAGGTTGGTATGATACCTTTAAATTCTTTATCTTATTAAGTTTTTTTTTAATATGAGTGGGTACGCTTCAATGAACCCAAACTTGTATTCAACTATCATAGCATTTCCTTTGTTAAAGTATGTTGAAGTATGATAACATTGTAATGTAAGCTTACATCATTTTTTATAGCATAAGAAAAGTATCTTTATAAGCATATATTATACATATGCTATACAATAATAATATAAAGGCAAGTTAATACATGAAATTAATTCAAACATATCATACTATAAACATGAAACATTTTCAACCATCCATGCCATAAGTGAAATTGCACTTACCTCGTAATATGATTGTCCTAGTTCCACTTATTAATTACGTACGTCTAGATCGAAGTTTGCCCTGATGTATACATACTTTATTTATTAGAGAAAATTTAAACTGACCTTATACTTTTTTTTTTTTACTTCTAATTACTTAGTGGGCTTAAAATATTTAAGACTCAGTCTTGATACAGCATAAAACTTCACATTCAAGAAACAATGCCACGCTATATTTATTGACTAATTTATACTTTCACTTAGATAGATGAGATTTGATTCTCCTTAATCTTGATCATAGTGATCTTTTTAATCTATCAATACTTTGGTTGTTGATTTGATTAATATCATCCTAAATCAATGAAGTTTCCTTAGCTATATTTCTTTTCATCAAATACTTTGAATTATTCTTGATTAATTTCTTTATTCGTAATTAAGGGTCATAATATAATAAGTGTAAAAATCCAAAATTTTCAAGGATATTCTAGTCTTTTGCTTTTCAAGCAAAAAATATATATATATATAATATTTTAATTAAGTGGTGGGACCCACTTTTGATTTTAAAATTTTTTTTTCCCCTTAATTCTCCTACTATCGACATCTTTTTCTCTTCCTTTCTTTTCCTTCTTCCTTTTTCTTTTCGTTCTCTCCTTCTTCCTTCTTTCTTTCTTCTTCTTCTTCTTCAGCTAAAAAAAAAAAAAACTAGCCACCATCTCAGACGGCAAGCTAAAGTTTATCCCCCACGACTGGCGTCGACCCTTTCCGACAAATTAGCTCTAGTAAGCCGATTTTTATGTTTATTTCAGTGTTTTACAAATAAATTTGTGGTATAAATACAATTATTTTTGTGATGTTATTTTTATGGCCGTAAAATTTTATGGGGTAGAAGAAAAGATTGAATCATTGATGAATATCGTGGCGTTATGTTAAAATGTTATCCGGTCAGAAAGAAATCTTAAATTGAAAAATATGATATTTTTCTAATTCAGGGAGGAAAGTGATATTTTTGTAAAACTAAATAGTGTTGGACTAGAGTCTGTTACTATTCAGATTTGGGCCTTGGGCTGAGCTTTGAAAACTGTCATTTTTTAAAATATTTATGCAAAAATAACATTTTTAAAAATAATTAGCAAAGTCGATATTTGAGTATCTAGTAGTATGTTTTTGTAACTTTCTATCATACATCAGTTGGATTTGTTGATGGACATGATATGCTAGTTTACATTCATGAGATGATTTAATAATATGAACTTGGTAAAAAAAAAATGTTCTTTTCTAGTCTTACCAAGTTTAATTTTTATAAAAAAAATTCTTGAATTAGTGGAATCTAATTGATTAATAAATTGATATGATATGTTATGTTTACTTAAATGTTGCATTGTACTAGTTTTGTCAAATTTATTTATGTGGCCCTTAAATGTAGACATTTTTGTAAAATTTAAACTTGGATTAGATATAAGCTTGATTAATTGGTCTTGAAACTTTGGGAAATTTCAAATTAATAAAAATTGGTTTTGTATGAGGTAGATGTTTACATTCTCCCAGTGTATCATTTTCATTTTCAAAGAAACCATATACGTCTTAATTTTAAAAAATAATTGGGTGCATATAATTTATATTTTTCAAGGAATATATGGTTTTAAAAATTAATAATACCACTTGAATTTAACATTTGTGAAATGGCCAGGAATATAAAATTTAAATAATTGCTTAAAAACTAGTTGTGGTACTAGTGAGGTCTTATTACACATTTAGTGGTGTTAATTTTGAAATGAAGTTTCTAAATATTTTCTTTCTAGTTTTAAATATTGTAGATACTTGATGAACGTCTAATTGTGTACATTTATTATAGGATTAGATCATCATTATACACTTAAAGTTTCGTTAAATTCCCTAATTTAAAGCACTTTTGTAGACATAGGCATAAAAACAAGAATTACCTCTAATTTGTGCTAAATATTTGTTTCTGTGCAGGTTTCGTAAAATAGGTACAGATTCTAAACTACATGGGATTTTGATCCAATTCTTGAACTCATGGATTCTAGACTCAATTATTCACTAATTCCAATTCACAAGATCTGCCAAGATTATTTTGAAATGAGTCTCAAATGGACAATATTATAAATTGGACTGCACTCACGTTCAACCCGACACTCTTTGTTTTTTGGCCTATTCTGATCTCATTACAATCTCAAATAGAGTAATTCTTGATGCTATTGATACGTACACAAAATTAACTAGATGATTTGTTCTTTGAGAAAATTCAAAAGAAGCCAATATCGGGGTAAAATATCGGATCTTTCCACATGATAAGATCAGCAACTGATTTTGACTCAGTAGAACCTAACTTCACCAATTTTGCTATAAGTCAAGAAATACATCTCCAATGGATACAATTTTGGTGGCATACGACTTCTAAGAGATAAGGTTCAAGTTTTCTTCTTTGATTAAGAAATTTCTCGTCCAAATTCATGAAATTTTAGATACATCTTTGAGAGAGATTGAATCTGCAAAAACAAGTTGCCAACTTGCTCTTATCCTTAGTTTATAAATTTGACTTTGTATCTCTAAATTTTCCTATAAATAGATG
>JXTB01000074.1:197448-254726 GCA_002914805.1 Parasponia andersonii
TTCTCTAATGAACAATTAATTTATAAATATATTATAAATTGAGTACTCAAACTGTTCAAGTCCTGAATCAATACACAAGGGAATCATCTTTCTAGTTTCCTAATAGAAAGAATGGATTCCATATCTGTAAGCTACATTCTCAGCTACTCATCTCATCATGCTCCCAAGATACAAGTATTTCGATCTATTTAAAAACAAACCTTTAATATGTCAAAGAACATAATGTTATAAATAGGAGTCTATAACTACTCAGGATTAAGATTGATATACATATGATCATCTAGTGACATTATTTGAACTCTCAACATTTAACGGAATTAATGTGAGATTAAAATCATGTCTGGTCCAGTCCTATATAATCAAATTATATAAAGTACCTCTATTGTGATGTCAACACATCAATAGTCCAGATAAGACTATTACATTCTCAATATTAATGGATCGTACTAATAATTTTTAATTAAAGATCCCAAACTTTAATTAATTATTACGGACTATATTTAGTTTATTATCCATAAATTTAATCCTCATATATATAACACTTATATGCTAAATTTATAAACACATAAAAAAATCAGAGATTTTCTGATACTTAATGACATGCCAATTATGCACAAATTCAAATAGAAAAATGTCATTTTATTAATTCAACAAATATCCAAAATATACATGCTTTTAAGGCATAAATCCTAACAATATCCCACTTGCCCTAAAGCAGGTGAGACATGTCTCTCAATTCTAAACCCTCCAAGTGACTCTCAAAAGTCTTCACTTGAAGCGTTTTTGTAAAAGGATCAGCAATGTTGTTTTCGGATGCTATCGTCATAATGACCACGTCTCCTCGATGTACTATCTCTCTAATCAGATGAGACTTCCTCTCTATATACTTTTCTCTCCTGTGACTTCTTGATTCTTTTGAATTCGCCACCGCTCCACTGTTGTCGCAGTATAAAGTCAGTGGCTTATCCATATTTGGAACAACTTCCAAATTAGTAAAGAACTTTTTGAGCCAAACTGCTTCTTTAGCTGCTTCACAAGCTGCTATGTATTCTACTTCCATAGTAGAATATGTAGTGCTAGATTGTTTAACGCTTCTCTAGACAACGGCTCCACCACCAAGAGTGAACACTGACCCAGACGTCGACTTTCGAGTATCTTTGTCTGATTGAAAATCAGAATCTGTGTAACCAGTAGGAATCAAGTCCTGACTTATAAACCAGCATATAATTTCTCGTTCTCCTAAGATACTTGAGAATATACTTTACTGCTATCCAGTGATCTAATTCTGGATTTGATTGAAAACAACTGACTATCCCTACTGTGTAGCATATGTCAGGCCTCGTACATAATATGGCGTACATAAGGCTGCCAACTGTAGACGCATAAGGAACCCATCTCATATCCTCTTCCTCTTGAGGTGTCTTGGGACATTGCTCTTTGGAAAGGATATCTTCCACTTTGAATTATGGCTACTAATTTCCAAAGACATTTCTATTATGATTTTTTTTTCTACCTTTTGAATTACCCATTAACTTAATCCCCTTCCTTTTCTATTCCACTCATTTAAAATTATTACCTTCCTAAAGTAAAACTTTACTACTTTTCATCTTTTTCTATAACTTATTTTCCACCCTTAGATTGATTTGTCTACTTAACTCTTTATATACTTAAATCCTAGCCATTCAAATTATGACATGGTACTATTTTGGTGCAACCATTAACTTTAGGTTATAAAATGTAATAATTTTAATGTGATATAAACATATCACATTTTTAATTAGGTTATATTGATTTACATAGGATAAGTATTGTAAAATTAATTTATTAGTAAGGAAACTAACTTAGAAATTCTAAGTTAAAATGAGGATTAACTATGGTTTTCTCACGTAATAAAATTTAACATTAAAATAATACTACGTACATAATTTCAAGTATTTGTGAATGCAAACTTAATAAAATTCGACATTAAGTATATAATAATTCTACTAATATTGCAAGTCTAAAGATTCCTAAGGGGTGACAAGTAAACAAACTATTGTAGTCCCAATGAAGCAACTCTGCATCATAATCTTAAGTTAACACTTCAATGCCTAAGCACGACCAATGATTTCCTCCAACTTACTCCCTTTGGATGACCGCTCACTGTGTAACTTAATCAATTCTAGAAGTTCTTGACAAGAATTGATAATTCTCTTAAAAACTAGAGGCTGGACACCTAACACAACCAAGATGCCCTAAAATATATACATCTTTGATGTCCAAGAAGAAAGAAGAACATCATTCAGAGCTGAATGGATGATATAGAGAATCTAAGCCACATCATCCAAAACAGTATGCCTAAATGAAGAATCTACTTTTAGCATTTGTGATGCAAATTCAGGGTCCTTAGAGAGGTAGAAATTATACCAATTCCGGGTAAATGTAGCATCTGAATGAGAAAAAAGAGACAGAGCATGGTTAATCTCATGCAGCTAAATAGATAAAAGATTATCAACTTCATCATCTCAGGCTACTGCATCCTTGGTAGGGTCTTTACTAGAAGAATGATTCAACTCGACCACTTGGAGTGGGAGCTCGTCAACAATAGGAATCTTGAGAGAATCTACTTAGGTAATTTAAAAGTCAAAAACATCAAGTAATATTAACATTAACTTATAAGCCAACAAGAATTAGGATGAATACAAAGGACGACCAGCTCACAAGTAAGGTATAAAATATCATCGCAAACAACACATTTAAATGAATAAAATACCTTCATATACTTGAAAAATCGATGACAGAAAATTTGGATTTTGTTCATAAGGTAATTAGCATTAATAATAATAATAATAAGGTTAAAAAAACTACAAGAATCTATAAGAATTCATGACTAGGCCTTCCTTCACATAGCTATGTTTATAGATTATAAAATTCTTTTTGACAATATAGAACCAGCAAATATAAGAATCCTTAAGAAAATAGAGACAAATCTTCTCCCAACAACTAGATGAACAACATGTGCATATGTATAAAAGATTTAAATACCGCGGTATCACCAACATAATAAAAATCAATATAGTACAACAGTACTTGAAGAAAAAGTCTGATTCAAGTTCATGGGAATGAGTGTTGCGCTATTATCTGAAAGTTGCAACAAATTAATTACATATAAACATGAACATGCCTAAATAAAGGTAATAAAAAGAGACAAATTGTGGTGCCCAAGATTCTCACATGCATATTAAGCCAATAATAATTATGTTCTAATTGTATATTAGACATGGTGCCCAAGATTCTCACATGCATATTAAGCCAATAATAATTATGTTCTAATTGTATATTAGACATCTAGAAGTCTTTAATACTAGTTTTGTAGCAACATACTCCTTCATTATGTTATGTGCATTTACATACATATTATTACACTAATGACTGTCGAAGTGTTCCAATACAGTGTACAGGTTCAATACCCTCAGAGAGAGAGAGAGAGCTCGGTGTGCTAAAAGAACAAAGAATATAATTATGAAAGTAATACTATGTTTGAATTGTTAATTGGAGTGTAATTGACTTATTTGTATGCTTAATGATTGGTTATGGGGCAAGGTTCCACCAAATTAGAATAAGATTGGCCATATGGGATCATAAGTTAAAGTATGACTAGATTTCACTTTCTAAGCTAGGTTTCACCATTTTGGTCTACACTTGGGTGTATAGGATTGACCAGCAACGTGGTGAATATGTTAAGAATGTTTTAGAGTTTGACACATAGAAAGTAATGAGCAAAATACCTAAAATACCCCTTAGAATTTAAGTTATGCCATTCTTAGCCTTTAAGTATTGATTTTTGATCAAATCTGGTCATTNTAGAAAGCAAGATACACCAAAACTAGTCAAGGTAATTCTATTAAGTTCTTCTTTTTAAGTCTTGTCTTTTAATTTCAATTTTCTGCTTGTTCCCATTTAAATAATGGTTTCTTCAAGTCTTTTTAAGTCCAAAAATCTAATTCTAAGCTTAGAGAATCAGTTTGGTGGAGGTAGAAGGCAAGAAATCCAACAAAAGCTCAAACTAGTCAAAGTGAGCATTATGTATGATTTTGAACTTATAGTTAATTTCTTTTGTGTTAGCCCTTAAATCAAAGCAATTATTTCGTGAATAATGATCCTAGGAACCTTATATATCACTGGAAACATAAAATTTAGGTGGAAGATTAAAGTTAAACCTAAGGCCCCAAAGATTGCTATTTATGGAATTAAGTGTTTTTATGTGTGGTAGATTAAGTTTTCCATATTTGTAATATGATTTCTTAAACTTATTATATATATATTTTATTGATTTTATTAGTTATTACACTTATTTGATGGCTGGTTATAATGGCACACAAGTGTAAGAGTCGATTAAACTTTGTAAAAGATTGAAAGGAATTCAAATGCACTTAGGTTGTTCCAAATGATCCTCTTTGATGTGTATATATAGGAATTAGATTGTTAATTGTTATGGCAGGTTTAAAACCATGATTTTAATCATATGAGAATGTCCCTAAAATAGAGGAGGTGCTGTCTAAATATTTTTAAAATGAAATAGCACCATTTAGGAGCAAATGGACTTATTTTTACAAAATTATGTGCCATTTTGGATCATTTTGTGCTAATGAACTAGCATTCATATTTTAAATACTTTTGAACATTTTTTTCAATGCTAGTTATTGACTACCAAATACCTTAAGTGATTTATACATTCCTCAGTCATTTTAAGATTAAGTTTCCTAAATTGGTGAAAGTTTTGATTTCGGTATTGTTCAAATATCTTAATGCATTCTATTTGTAAAATGTGCATCTTGAATAATAGTAATTTATGACAAGTGATTAGCACACCAATCTCTAGAGGATATTGACCCTTTCCACTATCAATTCCTATTCAAGACACGAGGTAAGTAAAGACTTACAACTGTATCACAAGAATTACATAGAAGATGTAGTTATGTGAAATTTACTTATTCTTGAAAGTTACAAAATGACATATGCATGTCACGTATTCAATGCAAATTGAGAATTTCATTACAGAATATTTAAAAGTGAGTACCGTTGTACCAATTTTATAAGATAAGTTTTATTGGCAATTATTAGTCTATCGGAGATGGGTAGGTAAGTCTGTTGATGCAGACTCTCTTGTTGAAGCGGGACTTGCGGATCTTATGATGTGTCTCGTTGAAGTGGGACAATATTAGCGCAGTGTGGGATGACCCTTTGATGAGGGAAGGAGTTTTCAAAAACCTCACACGATGGTCGCACCTTATTTTTACTCTTGGCCAGAGTTTCCGCCCAATGTTATCACAGCCTATCGACTTACGGGACTAGCAATGCTCTAAGGGGCCCAATTATGAATAAGTTTTGAGGAAAATATATGAACTAAAATGTTTAAGAAAGAAAAGGGTATAATGGGAACTTTACGAGATTTTTAAGCATACATAAGCATGCATAGTTTTTATTTACTGAGTTTTAGCTCATTTTAGTCTTGTGATGCAGATGAGGAGGCACATTTTGGTATTGACTAGCTGGTTGCCTGACTTGCCTTTTGTCGCCGTGATCATACAGATGTAGACGAGCTTGACCTGTGGGCGATATTTTTTGTTCTGAGATATTTTATTGTAATGTAAATATTACAGCTGATGGCAAAATCGACTAATGAAAATCTCTTTTGATTGTACATTTTGTAAAGACACTTTTAACAAGAAATGCCATGCAGTTTCTTTTGTCCTAAAATTCTAGAAAGTTCAAAAAAAAAATTGCCCACCTTTTTATCAAAACAGAAGGTAATGTTTAAGAAAGAATAATACTTCATAGTTTGACTATATACGACAATATGGTTAAACTAGGGGTGTTACACAAATGCAAAGAGAATATACTTTTACCAGTAAAGCAGAATCAATCTTTTCCATCGCAGCACAAGGGGCCAAAAATGTTGATACGCTCTGAACAAAGTGAGCTGCACCTAAAAAAAATAAATAATAATAATAATCAGAAGAAACAAGAAGCAATGGGATTGAATTTTCTTAAAGGGGGAGAGAGAGAGAGAGACATAAATAGAGATAGACGCCCTGCATCAAGAGTAAATGAGGAAGTATGAGCTAAGCCTTAGACAAAATTACATACAGTATAATCTAAAATGCAAATACAAAATTCAATGAAAATAAATACAAATAAAATAAGCAAACATTTACCAAAAATAGTACATAGCTTATTTTCACTAGGAAAAATGCCATCCAAGATAAGGACTCTTTTCTCTTTGTTTGAATGTGAACCAGAGTAAATTAAACTAACAACGCGAACATAAGGATTGCAGAGCACTGAGGACTTAATAGGGATTCCATAAGGTTGTGCCAATTATGGGTAAAAACAACGGAGACACTACTCTGCCCAAAGTTAAGAGGAAA
Organism: Parasponia andersonii; assembly: GCA_002914805.1. NCBI lineage: Eukaryota > Viridiplantae > Streptophyta > Magnoliopsida > Rosales > Cannabaceae > Trema > Trema andersonii. The sequence continues at coordinate 203,859 of JXTB01000074.1, forward strand.
GGGTACAGACAAGGGATTTCTTACGAATTCAGTTAGCAAAATCGAAGGAAAAATCCCAATCATGGACTCTAGAAATGCAAAGCTAAAGTTGTGAGAACAATTTTGCCCAAAAATCAAGTTGCCTCATGGGACAATGAGGATGGTAGAGGATAAATGCTAAAATCTAAGACTTGGGCTGCCTATCACTTAGAGTGCATAAAAGTTCGAGAAAACACGAGGTGTCCCATTCTTTAGAGACATCGCCGAGCAAATCCTCGTCACCAGTAGAATAAAAGTCCAATGAAGAATCCGAGAACTTGTCCAAATAAATAAAACCTAGAAGAACATCAACATATGGCCTACGACAAAATAATGATGGATCATCTAAAGCCAAATCTAGAGATGAATGCACGGATGAACTCCTACACCAGCTTAAAGTTCGAGTAAGTGTGGAACCAAGAGTGTCACGATCCCAACCATAGAGCCTAGTCTGGGCCTCGTGCCAGGTGCTCACGAAGGAAAATGCTCAAACATAAATAACTGAAGAAACCAAGTATTCATAGAAGACTTTACATGCTTGCTTCCTTTGTAATAACTCGCCATAATCTAGTCTAAGTTGTCATAAATACTAGCATGGAATGGCATAGATAATCCACTCGCTTACCAAGGGAAATAGAACTAGCTATGGGGAAAATCCGAGGGTCAATCTCTTTCAAATTAACAGGGAATGTGAATGTGTTAGTGCAGAAGTAGATTTTATTTTATTCTTTAAGTAGGAAAGGCAGTCAGAAAGAGTAGAGCTTATTTCAGCATAAATAGGTCAATGAACCATTTCTAATTGCTCAACCAGCACCCACCCTACCCACCCTATAGAAATATAATATGCTTAATTTTTGTCAATTATATAATTAGACTTATTGAGTTTTAATATAAAATTTTGAACAAATGAGAATATATCTTTTGATTAAAATATATATATTATTTTCTTTTTTGTAAAAAAAAGTTTCAAGTCAAGAAAAATTTTATTTTGTTTTAAAAGAAAATATTTATTGATTATAGCATAGAAAACTGGATATGATAGTATGGATACAATTTCAATTCTTTACTAAAGGAATCTTGTTATGGCTTACCTAGTCTAATATTTAGAAATGACAAGATTTGTAAAGCATGCCATTTTAAAATAATAAGTCATTTTTTTATGTCCTAAAAAATAGTTGATTTTCTTTTACTTAAAAAAAAATGTTTTACATGATTTTCTTTATTGGCCTTGACTATGTTGAAAGCAAATATTTTACTAAAATTCTTTTAGGCAAAGTCGTCAATATTATTTGTTATGTTTTAAACTGAGCATTGACTTATTTTGAATAAAATACTATTGTGAATTTTGAAATGATCAAAAAACTCAATATTGGATGATTTTAGAGTCTCTGAATACAAATACTTTGTTTTTTTTAAACTCCAAAGACAACTTGAAAATATTGATTCTAAATCCTATGTTGGAGCTTTTCTTAGTTATTTTACTACTAGTAGTACATAAAGAGAGTTATTCAACAAAAGAACTAAGTCGTAGATGAATCTATAAATATGATATTTGATGATACTAATGACTCCTCCAAGGAGAAAAGCTTAGATAATATTGTTGTAGGTATGATAAATAAGCTTGAATGGATTGGAGCTTAACGTTAAATTAAAAGATGATAATTAAATTCAATCTCAACACAAAGAAGATGAAGAGCTTTTAGAAAGATGGAATCCTTATCAATCAATCAAGAGGATTTGGTAGACCAAAAACCTATCTAATCAACCAAAATAGTTCTTTAGATTTCTCATTCTCTCTGCCAGAATTGGCAGACTGAAAACAAATTTTTGGTCGACCGATACTTCAGGTTTCTGCACCTATTTAGGTTTTTTTGCATATTCTTTCTGATTTCTTTGGTTTTATTTGAATTTTCATTTATAAGCTTAATTTTAAATTAATATATTAATTACTTTTATATGATTCAAATAGATTGCACAATATATATTGCTTAAACTCTTATATTTGTGCAAATGCTTAATAATTTTTATATGACACAAATCATGCATAATTAATTGAATTATTTTATCTATATTAGTGATGTATTTGAACTCATAATGATATGTTGTTTGAATTTAATGTTTATATTTTGTAACTTTGTCATTGAATATTTGCATATAATATTTTTCATCTTATGATATTTATATGACCCAATTATTTTTTATAAATATCACATATAAAGTTCTCATTAGCTTTCAAGATATGCTTTGTTATGTTTTATCTTTTGTAAACATTTATTTCTTATTGTTATTTAAACTTAGATAATATATCATGTTTGGATTGAATATTTTCAATTAGTAGCTTATTCATATTTTTACTTTATATTTATTAATTGGTATCAATCTTATCCTTCATATTTTTACAGCTTTTGATGATATCAAAAGTAGGAGAAGAAAATGCATTATTTTAAAACATTGGTAAATTTTGTTCAAAAATAATTGGTATCCATAAATAATCAGTATCCATAATTGATATCTTTCTTATATATTAATATTTTGATCATGATTCATATATTGAGGAAGGGATATCTATGATTTGTTTGTGCTACAATTCGTTATTATTATTTTTCATAAATTGTGATATGCTCATCATAGTTAGATGGAAATGCATAAGGATAAATTATTTCAATAATGTGTTTTAATGATTTAAATTTCTCATATGCTTTGTAATGATTATACTTGAGAAATATATTTTCAATAAGTGAATATTAAAATTTAGAACTTTCATGATCTTAATTTCATGAAACTTCTCTATTTTGAACATGCTATTATTGTTATACTTATTATTAATAGAAGTTTTGCCAAAACTTAAAAAAGAATGCTCTTATTTTTATTTTGACGTCATATTGTTGTTCAATCTTTGTGTGATATCTATTGTTCTTATTTTGAAGATTGTTCGATTCTAGATTCCCCCTTATCTCTTTACTACTTAATTTGTAATAGTATTCTTCACATTGGGAGAAAATTGTTTGTGTATTGCTCTTTAATATACTTTTATCCTTTATTCAAATTGAGAGAGTAATATAGTGAATTAATGTGGGAAGAATATTATTTCAAAGAGATAGACTAGTTTTTATGGGACATCTAGTTTGAAAATTATTTATATCTTTTTTAATGATGTTAAAAGAGGGAGAAGAATGATGATTTATAAATAGGAGGAGAAAAAGATTCATATATAAGTATGCATATTTTAAGGGTGAGAACTTTGTTTAGCATATATTCTTTTTACCTTTTCTCATAATATATTTGTGATGCACAATTGAGTCCTTTTACTTTCTCAAGCATATTTTGAGGTAGAGCTTAAAATATGGAAAGGACTAAAGTAAACTTATCAAATTCATATTTTTACATTCTTATTGTATATTTTCTTTTATTTTATAAATCAATGTCCGTCATCATTAAAAAATGGGAGATTATTGAGAAATTAAAGTTTTAATCTTACTCATTCTTATTTTAAAGATAACAAACATTTGATTTAGTGTTAATAATTTAACTTGAGTGTGTAGTGAAATAGCTTTAAAAGCTCTAACTTAAGTTGTTCAAGCAATCAAGCTTGAAGATAGATGTATATTAGATTTATTAAAATAAAGCTTAAAGATGGAAAATCAAAATACAAGACCATGCTTAGATAAGTTATATTTCATATTTAGTCTTATATTTGCTTTAGTTCATTGCACATAAATTTTCTTTGCATTAACTCATACTTTTAAAAGAATTTTCAAACTATCTTAAGGTTAAAATGATTATTTCATTATAGAAGTTTGAAAATAGAAAACAATGATTTATTTGAATGCACAAAACATTCTTTAAAACATGATTTTGTAAGTTTAAATAAGTTATAAATATATTTAAAATCGTGATTATTTGAAATAGACTAAAAAGAGATTTTTTATTTGCAAACTAGAATATGTCTTAATATGAACACTTTCTAAATTTTTATTAAATACTTTTATGAAACTAAAACAAGTTTATAAAAGTCAAAATATTCTTTTCAAATTGATTTTCAATATTTCTTAAGGTGTTGAAAACAAGTTTAGAAGTTAGATTTTGAAAAACACTAAAAGCTATTAGAATCTACAAAAATGCCAAAAAGTTGTCAAAAATTGAAAATCGTAGGTAGACCGGAAATGATAACTGATAGACCAAAAATCTCAACCGGTAGACCGCCCGACAGACAAAAAATTTCATTTTTGACTGTTAGATTTTAACCATTGTAACCGCACTTCCAAATGCTAGTTTTAGGAGTCTATAGAAACTTTAATGGTCTACCGAAAACTCCAAAGACTGTGTCAAACGGTTAGAAATGGCTAGTTTTCATACAAGCTTATAAGTAGAAACTACTTTAAGACTTGAAAAAGACTTTGGATGAACCTAAATTTTTATCTAATTACTTTCAAAGTACAAAAACATATTTTTACATTGAATTAGCTTTCAAATCATATGGAGCCAATCTTAGAGCATCCATTGTATATTGTTCTCGAATCTCCTAAGCAAAAATTGTATTTATTACTTCTTTGAGGAGAGTTATTGAGTGTGTTCACTCTTGATAATTGTAAAATCATTGAGTGTAGTGTGAGGTTATCATCAGAGTCATAAATAACCTGTATATAGGTAAGGTTGCCACCAGAGTCTAAACAATCCAATTTAGGTGAGGTTGTAATCGGAGTCTAAACAACTTGAGTATAGGTGATGTTGTCACCATTGTCTAAACAATCTGTATAGGTGAAGTTATCACCGGAGTCAAAATATTCCAAGGTTAGGCGTGATAGAGCCGGATTCAAGACTATTGTAAAAGTTGAGTGAGCCTAAGAAAAATTCACTCCTTTTATACAAGTGTTGGTCAAGCCCATAATCTTGATCTTAATAGTGGAAAGCTCAAAGCAAGTTGTTGAGGGCTGGGGATATAGCTAAATCATCGTGTTTGTCGAATCTTGAAAAAACCGAGTTTGCATTTTTTCTATCCTTACACTTTTTACTTTATAGCAAGCTGTTTGATTGAGTGATTGATATTTAGTGTACTTGCAATTATTATTTACTTGGCATTATTGTTATATATTTGGTATTATTGTTTGTTTAGCTTAAAATTTTCAAAATAGTGGTCTATGATTTTACATAGTTGAAAAGTTTTTGAAAAATTTTTGAAAAATTTTTAGAACCCAATTCACCCCCGTCTTGGGTAATCAATCTTAGGCTTACAGAAGTGATTCGCTCGTATGCTCAACGTAACTCAGCATGGACACATGTGATTGGTGGCATGGATGAACAATGCTAGCGGTGGTGGAGGAGATTTTGGTTACATAGGATCGTCATAGATGTGATCTTTCATGAACGGTAGTAGTGTGTGTTGGAATAATGTCCTATAAAGCAGTTTATTATTTAGACATTATAAACAATATTTATTGGATTATTTGTTTGTCTATTTTGTTATTAATAAATTTCATGTTATGAATTTCTATTTCATATGTGTCCCATTGATATACATGTCATGTGTATATTTATCTTATGCAGATATCTAAAAAGATTCCAAGACAAGAAATGAGTAATAAAGAATTATTCGAATGATGAGTTCATATATGGGAGACATTATATTCTTTATTTCATTATGTCTAAATTAAATTGTTTGCATTCTACATATTAAAGATGGATTACTTTACTATGCCATAGAATGTAGTGTTGTCTATTTAATTAATGAAGTCTCTAATTATCAAAGTGAGTCTTTGGATAAAAACACTAGTGTGTTATAAGAAAGTTATAACAATATCGAATAGGACGTACTGAATTAGAATTTGAGGTTAAGTATCGTAACTCAAATTTTTAATTTTACTAATCTAGCACTATTGTAGAAGACCTTAATTATAGTGATTAATGAACTTACTTTTATGTGTTTTGTCTTTTTGAGTTACTGAAGGACTAGTTCTGATTTATGGTTCGAACTTCGGTATCTTGGAAGATAAGGTATATGAAATGTGTAGAACGTTTTTCATGATAGATACCATACATATGATGTCACTTTGAGTTTTTTCAAGTACTTGGATCATATAAACCAGGGCCCTAATATTCACTATGTGAATTTGACTGTGTTAGTATTAGTAGATATAAACACCGTAGTCAACTATTATCCATTGGATGAAAAATGACAACTCAAAGGAAAATATGTACTAGAGAGGTAATACGGTAATTTCATCCTTCTAGTACGACATTGCATTGGGAGTATGTCTACAGGTATAGTATATGCTAAATAGATCAAGCTAATTAATTGTTAATAATTTTCACAGAAAATGAATGACATTTGGTCCAAGAGTTTAATATTGTGCCTATATTAATGGACGAGGCCCAATCATAATTAAGAGTTAATTATGATAGTGGGTATATGGTCTATTGGAGCTTGGGCTTTATGGATCTATCTGGTCCCCTGTCTAGCTCAAATGAAAGCCTAATAGTTATTTGATGATCAGTTAAGCCCAACAAATCCAATAAGCCCATTAGAGTTTACTAATCTCTCTATAGTTAGGAGAAAAGTTCTCTAACTGCACAATATAACACTACACATGAAACACCCCCTTAAGAAGAGAGTGTCACACACATAATAGAGAGAGATGGAGAGTAGAAAATTGGCCTACCCTAGGGATTCCATCCTTGGTGTTTTTGGTCAACCCGGCGAAATCGTTTCGAGAAGATTATTTTCTTGTTCATCTGCAGATCTCTTTATTGGGAATCAAGAAGGTGACCACTCATCGGATCAATCAAATAGCTTTTGAGAATAGACAGGAAGACGAAAAGTTTGTGAATCAATTCCGGGTATTGTTGTTGTCTAGATCAAGAGTTAATTTATGTTAGATCACGATCCGAAATGTTTTTAAAAGGAAAAAACTTAAATGATCAATTCTGTTATATTTTTTGATTTTACAAAACTATGGTGTTCTTGAAAATGATTTTATGAAAATATTTTCAGAAATTTTATTCCAGCTAAGACCAGCAGTGTAATGATTTGAATACTAAAGAGTGAAGATTTATAAGTATTGTCTTGTGATTCATTTATCCACTCTGTATTCTCCTTCTCACTTGTGTAGCCATTACCAAACAAACCCAAGATTCCGCTACTTGTGCTTTGCTCCTCATGATGGTTTCATCATTATTTATTACATGTACATCTATCATTTCCATTACCCTTGTCATGTCTTCAAAGTAGTCACACAAAGACTCAATTTGTAAGTTAAAAATGGTCTCCCTTCTCTCCCACTCCTCACTGCAAAGCCTTACCTCCTCTGAAAATTGTACTAAAAGGGATTCAATATTGGGAGAAGACTTCACTTAGTGATGTTGAGTATCACACTGTGGCACCGAAATGTTGGAGTTATCTCCCAAACCGTAGTGGCTTAGAAGATAATTCTAACTCTGATAGTCAAAGTCCGCCATGTCTTCCAATAACCAATAAGTTTCATTTGTGGATAGTTGGTAGATAAAGGTGGTACTATTTCTTCTTTCAACCTATATTCTTATTTTGGATCAAAGGTTATTAAGGAAGTTTTGTATTTGATCCTCCCATCGGGCATATTGTGAGCAACTCTTTATATCTCCACCATGCATAATAGAATGGCTTTGAGTCTCATTGAGAAAACTATAAGAGGACTTACTCCCTAATATCTCCAAGTACCTTGCAAAACAAACAAAAGTAAAATTAAAATAAATGAAAATAAACATCTAAATTAAAATCAAGCTACTTACTCCCTACATCAACAATAATCTAAAACACCAATTCGCTGGCAATGGTGCTAAAAACATGTTACGCTAAATACATATACGTAAAGTAACCGCAAGTGTGTAGGTCATAAATAAGTAATAAAGTGATAAGTATAGAGTTGACAATCTCACAAGGAATTAGGTGTTAAGTTATCATTAAGTACCAGAATTGTCATGACCTAAATTTATCTAGGCAACCAAACTAAATGAATTTATAACTTAAATAAAAATAAATATAAATATAAAAACAAAATAAGATATGGAGACTTCTATGCCGAAATGTACTAGGAGATTGAATCCACCTAATCATCAACTATGTCTTTGGATCACCAATTTTATCCTAATCAATTATTCCTAGTTTATAAGCAAAGAAATCGAAGATATTTCTACTCTTTCTCTCGAGTGCCGAGTAAAATCATTCTTAATTCCTAGTTCAAATATCTCTATTTCGAACATAGAAATTAAGAATTCATTATGTTCAATAGATCTTTGATCATAGTTTCAAAAGAATTTTAAGTTCTCTTAAACTCTACACAATCCTAGCTTATACTATCCCATGGTTGTTTCCAAACTTCCCTTTCTCAAGTATCAAATTCTAGAAACTAAATCTTCCAAATAATAACTAATTCATTGAGAAGCATTAAGCATGGAATATCATAAATAAATTGAAGAATGATATCAAAGAACATATTGAAAATTAACTCATAGAATTAGAGTATAAGCCACATCATTCCCTCAACATATAATAAGTAGGTCAACATAGGAAAATTTAATATTAATTTCAACAAGAACTTCATATATCAAAATATATTCATAACTTCAAGTACAATATTAAATTTCAAATGAAATTAAGATGAGATAGAGCATGAGAAAAACTCTTTTGTTGAGATAGGACTTTAAGCTTTCAATCTCTTCAAGCCACTCTCTCAAGCATGCTCTCCCAGATTGTTGATCGAAGCTCCTTCCTCTATTGGATTTTTTAGCTCTCTTTGTTGTGTTTCCTCTCCAACTCTCTACTATTGAAATTAAGGGCTTAAGGATGTATTTAAAGGGCTCCAGGATGACCTAGGCTGGGTAGAATGATAACCATTTAATCAAATAGCAATAAGGGCCGTGATTGATCCTAAAATCTTTTTGAAACAAGGTTCAGGATAGGGGACAGTTCCGTAGCACTAGTAATCATCTGATTTGTAAAAATCTGCACTACTTCTTGGGTGCGTTGTTTCGTTGTTTTAGCTCCGTTTTACTTGACTTTTATTGTGTTGTATTCATATCAGACTCAACTTCACCCTAAAAGGGTTAAAATACCAATATTTGACACCAATTCATTTTGATTCTCATTTATTCACAAGAATTATAAAAACAAAGCAAGAACACATCAAACTAACAAAAATGCTTGAAATCTTATAATTATTTTAGCTGAATAATTCTTGAATTGTGAGTGAATTTATCACTCATCTTGGACTATGGATATTTTAAATTTAAATATCAGTTAGATAAAAGTAATTAATTTTTTCAATGGACGTATATCTTCAAGACTTATGGGCTATTTGAAACTTGGAGTTTGTAAGACTACTATTATAATGATTGAATCTTAGTTTATATAAAATTTAGTTGTGGTACTAAAGTAATCCTAACCTACGTTTGATAGTGCAAGTTAGAGAAGTCTTTAGACAAAGAAAAGTTTTATAAACTTAAAGTTCTAAGTATTTTCTAGATATTGAATGTGATAGATATTCTTAGTACTTGACGTTGAAATTAAAATGTCCTTTCATATCTATATATATATATATATATATATGTGTGTGTGTGTGTACCAGTTAACTTGGAACTAAACAATGTGATGTTTATGAAAAACAAATTGTGACAATTTTGAGAAAAAAATTTGGTTTCTTTGAAAATTTTTGGCATGATTTGATGCGGTATAAGTATAAATTTTTAGAAGAATTATGTATGTGCCAAAAATGTCGTATTTATCATATTTTGCAACTTGATTTTGCTAAGTAAAACTTGGTTATAGTATCCGGTTTAGAATCTTGTGTGAATGGAGAAATTTTAGATTTTAAATCCTAGTTTAGAAGTTTTATAAAGCCTTGTTATATTGTCTCTATGTGCCTTGTTGTATGGCTTATTTTATTAATACATACATGATATTTGTGATCTTTGGATTATTAAATCTTTGTGCGTAATAAATGATTATTCATTGGTTAAATTGGGTTGACTTTACCTTATTGGTCTCAACTGGATAACTGTGATTGATTTGATTTGGTATCATAGTGTTGAAAACTTATGATGATGTTGTATTTGAGCTTCAAATGAGAATAATTTAGTTTTTAATACCTAAGCCTTGAAGAAACTTAGGTGATACTTAATAATGCATGTTATTTTCATTAGAACATTTAAATTCATAAAAATTATATTTTCAAGTGAACGCAAACTATGAATTAATATACTTGATTTAGTATTTGATAGAACTTAATTGAGTTATGAAAATTAATGTGTAGTATTTTCATGGTAGACATAAGCTGAGTTTTTAAAATTTTTAGGGTTGAAAATGTTACAAGTTAATTGGCTATGCAAAAAAAGTTATTTTCTAGGAACAAGATTGGCAAATTGTTGTAATGCTTAAAAAAATTGTCTATCTACTTAAATCAAAAAGTTTAACTATGACTGACTCTACTTTTTTTCCAAAATACTTTATAAAATCTCCATCCAAAAAATACTTTTCAAAATTACATTTAATAAAATTGCTAGAGTGTGGTGACTTCAAAGTTGTAAACATTTAATAAAATTGCTCTTTTTCTTTATTAAGGATAGCCTTGTTAAACCATGCCTTACCTTGAATTTTTCATAATAAAAAATTATAGAAAGGTATTTACATATGTGATATGCCAATTAAAAGATGTTCTTTAGAATTTCTTAGAGAAAAATGTTTAAATGCTTTTGGGAAAATTTAAAAAAAAAAACTATTATCACTTTCAGTTATATTTTGAAGAGGATTGCATAATTTAAGCACTTAGTATTAATAGATAAGTATCACTTGAGCAATTTTGTTTGTTTCAATTTTAAAGAATTATTTGGTACTCTTATCATGATTTGATATGGGTTGGAATTCTGAATGATTTGTTAGTATTGAGATGAGTCTGTGACTTATTACTTGATCTGAGTTCAACCCAAGCATCATTATGGTGGCATAATTGATAGTAATTGAGATTAGTTCACTCATGAGTATATGTAGAGAGTTGCTAAACTCTTGTTATTATATTTTCAAAATAGAATACTTAAAGTATAAGTTTGGTTTACCTATGGTCAAGGTGAGACATTTTTTCAAATTAGTGTAGTATTCTTATATGCTCATGATTTTTGCATTGCATGTTTTCAAAATTGTTTTTAAAATTATTTTTGACTAAAAACAAGGATGAAATAGGGTGTAAGCATTGCCGCAGAGACAACCTATTCTATTAAAACCTTATTTTTTGGGCATTATGGTATTGTTATTTGTTTTACTTGTATATTGGATATTAAGTCTTTTCTATATGACTATTCCTTGCATCAAAGACATTGAGAGTCTTTGAATTCATTAGTAATGTGTATGACTTGCAACTACATAGTTTTATATTGGGTAAAAAGACTTTGAGAGCCTCATGACTTAATTGTTGTATGAGTTAATACCTTATAATCTTACTATGCATATAAGACTTGGGAAGTCTTTGGGCTACATTTATATGAATACTTGCATTTTATATAATTAGATTATTCCTTATGCTACATACTCCTTTGTTGGAGTCTTCTATTCCTAGTGAGTTTAGTCCTATTCTTGGCTAGAAATATTTCATATACTTGGTTGTTTCTCACTCGTTATGAAGAAAAGTAAATAACTTATGTCATTGTACTCTTATTGTGGTTTCTCATCTCTTGACTTGCCTATCTTGTATGGTATAACACAAAGGTGTTGATTTCAATTTGGAATCTTGTTAGAGTCTTTAAAATCAATGATTGTTTAGGATCGGGTTCTAGATACAAACAAATGGGATGGTCCCAATGTATTATTGATTTGGTATGATCAGGGAGACGATATCATATATATTTGACATTTGATGGCCACTCTAATATGGTGCCTAAGTATCAATGCAGATGATATAAAAATCTTTTATTTTCGACTTCTAGCCTTGATTATCATTATTACCTTTGTGACTAATTATTGACTCCAGGTCATTGTTTCCAAATGTTGGGGTCTTAGTACCAACAAATGAGCCATCATATGATTCCATATCTCTTCTTGTATATTCTTATCTCATGCTCTTTTGGGCTATCGATTTGTTGATAGTATTTAATGTTAAGTGTTTACTCTCATTCCAGTGGCTATTCCAAACCATTCTACTCACACTCCTTAGTTTATATTTGAATTTCAGAATAAAATTTTTTTAAGGATGAAATGATGTAAAAACCTGATTTTTACATAGGTATAATGTTAACTTTTACCAAATAATAATAATAATAAAATATAATATTTTTTATAAGTAGTGGGACCCACTTTTGTTTTTAAATGCTATACCCATTCTTCTTTCTCTCCTTCACCCGACAACTTCCCTCTATCTCTGTCTTTGTTTTTCTTTTTCTCCTTCTTCTTCTTCTTCTTCGTAAGCTTCAACCAAAAACTAGCCACTACCAATAACCACCATAGATAGCAAGCTCAAGCCTCCCCTGACTGGCGCTTGCTATGAGGTGAAAGCGATACAATGACATACACCTCAGTTGCTGGTTTTCAACAAATCAACTCCATTATGCTAATTTATGAGTTTTTGGCCATTTTACAAATTAATTTGCGACGTATATACAATTATTTTTGTGAAGTTATTTTTATAGCCGTAAAAATTATATGAGGTGAAAGAGGAGATTGAATCATGAATAAGTATAATTGTGTTGTGTTGAAATAAAGTCTAGTTGAAGAGAAATCTTAAAATGAAAAATGTGATATTTTTCTAATTTAGGATAAAAGTGATATTTTTGCAAAATAGAATATTACTGGACTAAAGTCTGTTACTATTCAGATTTGGCCTTGGCCTAAGCTTAGAAGAGTGTTATTTTTTGAAATATTTATGTAAAAATAACATTTTTACAAATAATCAGCAAGGTTGAAATTTTTTCAAAAAAGTTATTTTTCTAAATAGTTCTATGCTAATGATATTTTTTGAAATATTTTCAAAAAATATGCAGTAGAGATAAGATTTTTCTAATACTTTCGAAAATGTTGACATTTTTCATATTATTTCCAAAAAGAGGTAGTTTTGTAATTCTCATATTTGAAGCCCATTTGAGGCTCAGGACCTTGAAACTAAATTTTGACCTCAAATATGAATTTAGTGAAGTTGATAAACGAGTTTTGATATATAATATTGATATGTTTCGAAGTGGGACGAATTTTGATGCTTGTAAATAGTGTCATTTTGCGTGCCAGGGGTTGGGTCTAGGCGTGGGACCTAAATTTGACAAATTATATTTCTAAACTAGCTATCTTGGACACTAGGAATTCAACAGTAACCTCGGTTTCTTAATTTGAAGCTTTGTTAGAATAATCACTTTTTAAAGGGAATTTACAGAATCCTGAAACGATCAACTGAGCATCTAAGCGGTCAATGGGGGATTTTTCGAGCGTTGCTCACTTGGTATAGTTATTATCTCGAGGTAGGGGTTCAATTACCTAGTTTTATACATGTTTTAATTTAAATTTTGTATTATGACTATTTTGTAAAAATTCATGAACAAGATGATATTTTGATAAACTATTAGAAAATCTTGGATTATTCTTGAATTGGACTGTGTGACTTCTGTACATATTTATAAAATCGTGATTATATGGTGATTTAGTGGATTTGCTACCTATAGTTTAGTAAAATCCAGAATAATGTCAAGTGGAATTTTAAAGCATTGTTTGGTTATGTTTTGCATGGTTATTACAATCCTGTTATATGTTGTATGTACCATAAGATCACACATGAGATACATATTAGGCATCACAGTATTTAGTAGGCAGTAGCACCCCCGCCCTCTATGAGAGCCTATAAACATATGTGGGGTCTTCTGATAACCCCTACTCGGTAGGCATAGGCATTCAGTTATCCCTCTAGTTCAGAAGACATAGACACATGAGTGTCCCTCTAGTTTCTGGGATAGGTATCAGGTAGAGTGTAATTAGTACATGCAATACGAGTTACTCTGGTTCGTAGTGAGAGGATGTGAGATCATAGAACGGGTTGATTTATGATATGTACAATCTTATGGCTCTAGTTTTAGTCTTAAATATATGATTATTTTGGATATCAATTATTTTATAGACTTGGTTTATAAATGGATTTTAGAAAGGATATTAACCATGCATGTTTGGTAACATTCCATCTATTCAAAAGGGTAATTGAATTTCTACTGAGCATGTAAATGCTCACCCCCATATTTCTCCCACTTTCATATGTTTGTCTATTTTAGATAGTCATCCTAGTGGTTAGACTAGCTGTGAAGCTCGTACTTATATTCTTACTCCTATTTCTTGGTGAATGTCTACACTCTGTTAACTTTCCTTCCCCTCCCAATTATTTAGCCAAGATTAGTAAATTTACTAAGTAGATATATGAGGATGATTTTGTTGTTAAATTAAGTACTTGAAACTAAAAGTGATTTTATGTAACCTAATTTAGACATCGAACTAAAGTTTTCAATTGAACTCAAATTAAAAATTTAAGATTTCTCAACAATTTTCCAAATGAGATTGCTGAAAATTTTCTTAAACTTTAATAGTTTTTTTGTATAATTAAAACTAATAAGAGTTTTAATAGGTATATAATTTATAGTGATTTGAGAACTAATTTGAAATCATCTAATCCTTGATTTATCCTGAATTTTATAAAATTAATATTTTATTAAATTTTCATTTTAAATTTTTAAAAGCCTAGTTTTGGATTTCCAGTCGTGACAAATTTTACCTTCCTTGCCCTTTTCTTTGTTAATTAACTTCATTGTATCCTCTTTGTCTCCTAAGGGAATATTCCAATAGTAGTTGGCCACTACTTATCCAATAGAGTAACAATTATTGCCAAAATAGAGAAAGTTTCTTAGTAATTAGATAAAGACACAAAAAATCATTGCCCTACATCTCAACATGAATGGAGTTTGATGGTATAATAGCTAATGAAGATAAACAAGAATCCTAGCATAATGGCTAAATTCCTTTTATTCTATCACTTTGTCAATTTTAATAAAAGTCCCGATGTAAGAAGCAATTTCAACAAGAATGATGGGTTCTTAACACACACATTGAAGATCATACACAAAAACCCAAACATGAGCATCAGTAGTATTCTATTTTGCTGGCTAGAAATTCAGAGTCCATTATCATAAAATAAGAAGAACCGGCCATAAAGTCCAAGGGCCACCTGACCAGATTGTTTTCTTATTCTTTGTCAAAATTGAATGCATTCATGGTCAAGCTGCATATCTCCTCGCCATGAGGAGTCTTCCCTCATCTTGTGTTTTTATTTCACTATCTACTTTGTTTTTGTAATTATTGTTTTTTTTTTCGAATGCTAAATTGTTGCATCACAATGAGAAAAAAGGAAAAAAAGGAATAAGAAAAAGAAAAGCATGAAGCTGGCGTGTTGGGTTTACTCGTGTAACCCAATATGTGGGCTATAAGTTTTTATATAATTATATATTATGGCTATCTACTTAAGTTTGGAAATCAAATGATCTAATTTTGGGCTTAGAAAATTATCTATTTAGTATGGACTCTATAATGTGTAGTTATCTAATCCTAATCTAATAGGAAATGATAGGGTCTCTATTAGTTACTAGTATATAAGGACATCACTATATTGGTTATGGTCCCTAAGCCAAAATAGAACGTGTGCTCTTATCCTCTATCTCCATTAATAGAGAGAGTTCTCACTGAGCATACATAGAGTATTCTAGCTATCGAAGACCTTTTACTCTCAGGCTATAATTAATTAATCGCTTCTGCTTATGTGATCTCATCCTTTGCTATCAAACAGGATAGATCTAGGTCAGTCATGAGTATTCTCTCAACAAATATTTTCCTAACAATTTGACATGATAGATCCTTGGATTGTATTTGGTTTAACAATCTATCATGTACATCTAACAAGTAGTATTAGAGCGCAGGAAATCATGTTGAATTGCTTATGATAATTATGTATGTCTCTATCTTGTGATATCTTTACCTATTTGGCTTTCTAGGGTTTAGATATAACATATATGATCGATGAAGTTTTCATGATTTTGTTGAGATATTGACTATTTAAGGGTTGAATTCTGAGTTTTGGATAATAAAGTTTACAGATAAGGATAATAAATTGTATTAGGTTTGAGTTACCCAATTTTAAAATCAGATAATTAGTACTAAGGCCAAAATTTGGCATTGCGGTGCCTAGAATAGAAATCTAGCACTGCGGTGCTAATCAGTGGTGCTGTAGTGTACATGGCGCTGCGGCACCATCACTCAGTCGAGATTGCACCGCAGTGCCACCACTCAATTACGGTGGCAGCGTGGCACCACATACTGGTGCCGTAGCACCACCACCTGAGTTTAGAAGTTTTTTGCAATAGTCAAATTGTTGACCAAATTAAAGTACATGGTCTCGATTTTGGGTAGAACTAATTTGTTTTTGACTCAACTTAAGGAGTTCTAACATAAAACTTAACCACTCAAGTTTTGTTTTCTCAATCCAGCTTCAGTATGACTCACACTTTATCTGTTGAAAACTCTATTTGGTTTTAAGAGTTGATAAAAATGATTAAAACTCAGTCAGTTATCCATTAATATTTGTGCATTGAAATTTTCCGTGTAATATTCTTGGCACTTTGGTTATTATTTTCTTTGCACTATTTATTTAAATATTTTGAAATAGATGAGTTGAATAAACATGTTGCCAAAGTAACCTCTATTGTGTAAATTTATTTATTTTGAAATATTTGAATGAATGTGTGTTTATTATTTATGTGAATGATTACTGGCCCATAGGAAAGTGGTTATTTGGCCGAATAATAAGCATGCTTGTAGTAATAGATATGTGATAGTTGTTAAGTATCTATGTGGACAGTAAATCGTCCCAAAGGAAGATTTATTGTTTGACAGTATTTACTGTCAATATTTGATTGCTGCACTGAAGAGTACCACTTACAAGTTATTAAGTCAGGTCAAAGGAAGACTTATTGATGTTGCTCTAGATATCTGGTGATGGATACCCACACTATGTGTTTATTTGTTGAATGTCATGCTAGTATATCTCATTTGTACGCTTAGTTTATTACATGCTATTAATGTGAGTTATTATTTTTTGCTTTTGTTCTATATTTAGTTTCTGCTTCAAATATATCTACCAATTTGAATTCAATTCCTATGCTTAATGGCACAAACTTCAAGAAGAAGAAAGAGCATATTATGATTGTGCTCGGTTGTATAGATCTAGACCTTGCACTAAGGAAAGAATAGCCTGCTATTCTTATAGATGAAAGTTTTGCTATAGATATTAAGAACTTTGAGCAGCGGGGATCTTCTAATCGCATGAGTCTTATGATTATTAAATATTCTATACCTGAGACCATTAGGGTACTGTACTAGAGGTTGATAATGCTAAGGCGTTCCTTGATGTAATTGCAGAACATTAAAAGTGGAAACAAGTACTATGCTGAGCAATTTGCTTGCTATGCATTATAAAGATAAGGGGAACATCAAGGATTATATTATGGAGATGTCTAATCTCGCTTCCAAACTAAAGGCACTTAAGTTAGAGTAGTTGAAAGACTTGCTTATGCATTCAGTCTGTATCTCTCTTCTTATACAAATTAGTTAAGCAAAGTTACAATACCCTTAAGTACAAATGATCTCTTTCGAGATCATTTCTTATAGTGTGCAAGAAAAAGATAGGTTGATGCGAGAAAAAATTGAAAGTGCTCACTTAGTATGTACTTCTTAAGATAAGATAAGATAAGGAAAATGAATAAGGATAAGGAAGCTGTAGTTATGTCTTTATAACATAAAGTGCAAAAGGAAACAAAATATGGAATTTTTCTGTTTCTTTAGCAAAAAGGGTGGGATGTATAAGTTTGATTGTCCAAATCATGCCTTTTGGCATATAAAAAAGGGTATGCTTCTCAATTTTGTTTGTCATAGAGTTAATTTAGCTCTTATACCCAAATACCCTTAGTGAATAGATACGGATTCTACTATTCACATAAGTGTATTCATGCAAGATTGTTTATGAAACCAATTGCAAATTGATGATAAAAGATTCATCTGTTTGGGCAATGATAACATAACTTCAGCGGAGGCTATATAAGGTTATTTAGATTACAATTAGAGACTAGTTAAATTTTGGGTTTGGAAGAGACTTTTAAAATATTCTATTTCTAAAGTGAACTACTATAGTCATCCTTGTTCATTTGGAAATAGCTAAATTTAGTTTCTTTCAAGATTCAAATTTCTTGCTACTAGTTCTTTGACTAATAATCTTTATAAATTTAAAATAATTGTCTCATTGGGTTAATCTTGCATATTGAGAAATATGGTACAAAAGTACAAGTCAATTAAAAAAATTTCTCTATGGTATGACACAAGATTTTTTTGATATATCTCTTAATAGAGAATTAATAGCCTTGTGTCAGATGAAATTCTTAACCTAATTAACTTAATGGGCTTTAAAATCTGTGTTAAGTACAATAAGAAATACAAACAAATATAAGGAAATCAGGTATCAATAAAAGTTTTGATGTCTTAGAGCTAATTTATACTGATACATATAGACTAATCTATACAGGTATCTGGAATGGCCAATAGTATTACATTATGTTCATAGATAATTATTCTCATTAAGGGTACCTATTTTAGTTCACGAGAATTCTCAATTTTTGGATATGTCTAAGATTTTTCCATGCTTAACTTGAAATTCAACTAAGCTAGCAAATTAAAGCTGTCAAATCTAATCATAGTACATACTATGGTAGGTAAGATGGATAAAGTTAACAAACTCCAAAGCCCTTCACTCAGTTCCTAGAGACATACAAAATCATTAGATAATATGAAATACCAAGAAAACCTAGTATAAATAGTATTGTTTAGTGACAATATAACAAATTTAAGGACATGGTAAGAAGTGTGATTAATCATTTTTCTTTACCTAAATCACTCTAGAAAAGGAACCTAAAAACTATAGTATACATACTAAATAAAACTTCTACCGATGATGTAGCAAAAACTCCCATGCACTATGAACAAGCAAGAAGCCTAGTATTACGTACTCGCATGTCTGGTAATGTGCAACTAAGGTTAGGCCATACAGGCCATATGGAAAGTGACTGGACTTAAGAAATTTAGCTACTATTTCATTCGGTAGTTTGAAAAGTTAAGAAGATTCATTTTTTTATGATACCTCTTACAAATCCTTTTCCAAATAGGAAAATATAAATTCTTTGAGGATGTTAAGTTTAGGGGGAGAAAAGATTAAGAATATTATCTTTGAGGAGGAATTCATTTCTCTTCCTTTAGTTGCAATTAAAAATATTCAGGTTTCAGGCTTCTATACCTGACATTTTTTAAGATACAAATTTGGATCAAGATAATATTCAACAACTCCCTATCCAAAATAAGAAAGTTGCTCCAAAAGAGCAAACTCAATAACCTCAGGAAAAAGTGCCATGAAGGAAATCCACTAGGGAAAAAGAGAAGTATAACTTCGGATATTTATGTTGTAAATCTCCAAGAACATGTGTTTGATATGGGAGTAGAAAATGATATAATTATTTTCAATCAAGCTAAAACAATGTTCTAACTCTCAAAGTGGATTGATGCTATGTGTTCTAACTCTCAAAGGAAAACGACATTTAAGGTCTTATTGATATTTAGGTTTGTCTAGTTCTAATGGTTTCGCTCCAAAGGAAGGTATTATTTATAAAGAGATTTTCTTTTCAGTTTTAATTGAAAGACTCATTTAGGATAATTTTGGTACTAGTAGCTCATTATATTCTGGAGTCATATTAGGTGAATTTAAAGACTACTAGTTTCATGTTAAAATATTATAGATTCCATCTAGTTATTTTCTCATTTGGTTTGGAGAAAAATCTAGTTGATGGTCTTATATATCACAAGTTCAGTGGGAGTAAGTTTATCTTCCTGATTTTGTATGTCAATGATATATTTTTTGCTAGAAATGATAAAGGCTTGTTGTACGAAATCAAGAAATTTTTATCGAAAGATATTGATATGAAAGATCTTGGGGACATGTCTTTTGTATTAAGGAATATAGATTCATTGAGATTATTCCTTATGTATCTTTTAGAATATCACAAAAGATATATATTGATAAGGATTATGTTTCAGGAGATACACCTATTGGCTAAGGGTGATAAATACAGTCTTAATCACTACCCATAATAATATTGAAATTAAGGAAATAAAGAAGTTTCCTTATGCATTGGCAGTGGAGAATCTTATGCATATTCAAGATTGTTAGGCAGATATTAATAAGCCTTATATAGATCATTAAGTAGCAGCAAAATGAGTTATGCAAAATTTAGAGAGAACATTAGTTTATGTGCTTACTTATCAAAAATTGGAGAAATTTTAGAGATCATTGAATATTCTGATTCTAATTTTGTTGGATGCCTATATAGTTAAAGATCTACTTCTAGTTATATATATTTGCTAAATGGAGGAGCTATTTGGAAGAGTGTTAAATAAACACTCACAGCTTTTCATTACGGAGCAAAGTATATATATCTTATCATAAGACATCGATTTATAGAATATAACTAATTTTATCACCAAGCTATAAGCTGTGGTTGATAGTTTTAAAAGACCATTGAGGAATTATTATGATAATTAAGCCACATTAATGTGTTCCAATAATAACAGAAATTCTGAAGTCAAAGCACATAGATTTTAAGTTATCTGTTGATAAAATGAAGTATTCAGAGTTGACAAGTATCTAAGAAACATGTACATACAAACTCCATATTAGTGGCCACTCCCTAAAGGTTTATCGCCTAAGGTGCTTTCATGAGCATATTGCTCATAATGGTATTGTATTTTAAAGATGTGTAGTTTTAGTAGGAGTTTGTAGTTTGGTCCAGATATTTATTAGTGACACTTATTCCCTGTTTAATTTCTGCAGAATATGATCGAAGGTTTTTTTGTAATCTTTAAATTCAAATATGATATTTATCATATTATTTTATATCTGTGGTTTTGCATGTAAAATTACTTTTCGTGTAGTTACCATGCCACACATCCATACTTGATCTATGTGATTAAGTGAATGGTTTGGTAATCATTGTTGGGTTTAGTTGCCTACCTAAATGCAATGAAGACCGCTTTGATTACATGTTGATATACAAGACAGTTCAGATTATCTTAAAGAGTAATTTATTAACAGATAATAATAAAGTGCGCACTCAAGTTTTTATTATATGATTAATTTAAGAAAAAGTCCATGTAGCCCAAGTGGGAGATTATTTGTTTACTCGTGTAACTTAACATATAGGCCACATGTATTTTTAACAATTATATATTTGGGCTATCTAATTAAATGGGGCTATTAAGTGATCTAATTTTGAGCTCAAAAAATTATTTATTTAGTATAGACTTTATAATATATGGTTACCTAATCCTAGTCCAATAAGGATTGATGGGGTCTATATGTAAACCCTGAGAAAACCCTAGACCTGTGAAATTAGTTTAATAATTATTAATTACCATGATCTTTTAATATTAGTGTATTCTACTAAAAAATGAATTTATCATGATTCATTTGCTTGTCTAAATTTATTGTGTATATTTAATTTCTTTGATTATAGAAATCGAGTAGTTATACACTAATGAATTTCATGAATATATTGCAGCGAGATACACACAAGAAAGCCAAGTTGAACTGTGTGTCTAATTTCAAATATAAATTATTTTACAACACATATGGTTATTGTTGTTAATAAGAAGTAGTTTTAGTTAATTATGTTTACTATTGGGTCCCAAATTGTATGAGTTCAATAATTATTTATCTTGGCCCAATAGCTAATAGGAAAGTCCAAATTTGAAATTATTAATATTCTTATTTGTAATTATTATTAGGTTTTAATCCTTTAGCCCAATATCATTTATCTTGACCCAATAGGTAGTAGGAGAGCCTAAGTTGAAATAAGTATTTCAAGCCTAAGTAATAAGTTAAAAAGTCACAAGTAATATATATATATATATAGTAAAAAAGAATTAATGGTGTAGCCATTAATATATTTTAATAATGCGCATATACATTCATCAATTCACTTATGAGAATGGAAAATGATATAGAAGACCATTAACATATTTTATTTATACACTATCACCATTAAAATAAAAGAAATTTATTAAATACATTAGAAAACAAAAAAAAAAATTAGGCAAGTTATGTAATCATATATTAATTATTTAAATGGTATATCTATTATGTAGATTTTATGAATATTAAATATAAATATAATAAGATAATGCATTATTTTTTTAAAGTGGATGATGCATAGTTAGATTATTAAATTAATTTAATTGCATGATGAAAAGATAATAAATTAAAAAAAAGTTAGTTAAATAGTGATTATTATTAATATTTTTTGAATTAATTTTTAATCATTTTTTATGTACATAATTAGCCTATAAATAGGACATTCTTTTGTAAATACAATCAAGTTCTTTCAATTTTTTTTTTCTATCTCTCTCTTAAAGTTTCTATTCATCCATTTTGATTTCAAGAGTTTCCTCTTAAAGTTCTTCAAGTTTCAAGAGAAAAAGAAAAAGGTAATTTTTAGAACTCTTAGCCTTCCAAGATTTATATGTTTTATTGTACTCAGGTTCAATTTTAATTTATGAAAAATAGAGTTAAAAACCTTATTAAGGTCTGAAATTTTTATGAAAAGTATTTCTATATGTATATTTAAATTTTGAAAAATTTCACTTCTATACCCTACTCCTATAATTTTAGAAAAATCATTTAACATAAGTTAGTGGTTAGTTAAGAAAAGCTGTAAACAGATTTTTTATAATTAGTTCTATGATTTCAAAAGAAAAATGTTTTTATTTTTGGTTAAAATTTTAAATAAAATTTCCTATATATGTCAAGATCATTTCTAAAAAATTTTATAATTTTTGGATGTCTATAAAATTTATTATAATTTTGGATTATGCAATATTCTCATATTTCAAGAAACTGAAATAAATTCTAAGGTATAATTACAAGTGATTAAAATTTTATGAAATGATATTTTTTAGATTTTCCAAATATTTTACATAAATTATAATATGTTAATAATTGTGCTTTTATGATTTTCAGTTTGTCTGATTTATAAAACATTTCTAAAAATTCAATGATTTTCATTTAGTCGCATCTTTAATAATTTTGTTATAAATTTTAAATTGAAAAAGAATGGTGCTAAGTATTGTTTCTAAATTCTAAACCTTAATCCTTAGATTTATTTTTATTTCAAATAGATTCATGTAAAGTTTTAGAATGAATAGGATTATGTACTATAATATAAAAATTCTTTAAGTATACATTACGCACTAAAATTCTACAATTTTAATGTGCAACATTATTTTAGGATTTATGTTGTGCATGTTTTTAAACACATAAAATAGGTTTCACATGACCAATGATAGTATATGTTGGCATATAAAATAAATATTGATGCATAAATAATGAATAAAAAGGATAAAGAAGATATACGTGGTTGCAACAAGGTTAAGTATGTGATATTTTACTGCAAGCATGAAGAATATTTTCTAGGACTTAAGGTAAGTACAATCTCACCTGCGACATGGATAGTTTTAAAAGTATGTTCTATTTGAAATAAAAATATTTGATATTATTAAATGTTATATTTTGCCTATGCAAGAGATGTTTGTTTGGTTTGTATATGTGGCTATAAAATACATGCCTCCTAGAATAATAAGATGAGATAAATTTACTTTATAATATTATTCATAACTGGATAAATATACTTCAATTAAAGAGAGTATCAAGAAATGAAATATAAGAATTAGTTTGAAATACGATATAAT
This sequence comes from Parasponia andersonii, assembly GCA_002914805.1. Taxonomy (NCBI): domain Eukaryota; kingdom Viridiplantae; phylum Streptophyta; class Magnoliopsida; order Rosales; family Cannabaceae; genus Trema; species Trema andersonii. Next base: position 227,743 of record JXTB01000074.1, read on the forward strand.
CATTTATGTTAAAGAGGAGACTAAGAAAAAAATAAGAATATAAAGGTGTTGTACCAATCTTCACTAGGTGAGGATTCCTAAGAGAAGGTAAGAACAACCTCCACTAGGTGAGGATTCCCGAGGAAAATATGTTAAGTTTATGATTGTTGGTATTTCAGTAGGGTCGCTTCCCTAATTCCTAGTTAGTAAGTGCACACTCAGTATGTACACAAGGGGCCATGAGAAAGATAAAAGATTTTAAGATAACATATATGATAAAAGATTACTTCATATGATATAAGTTGAAAGATAACATAAAGATGTAAAAATTAAACTTTCATAAAATGTTATTCGTATGAAATATTTTGTGAAATAAATTGTACTTACTTAGTGAAAGCTCACATAGTGTAATTCTAAGATTAAGTAATTATTTTCTCTACGTACAATATGACCAATTTTATTTAGATATCCCTTTATAGAATATCATATACTATTTTGAGGCATATTTTTAATAATTAAATATTCTTACATAAATATTTTTTTTTAGCATCTAATATTTTGATTTGAATAAATGTAAGACTAAATAGGTTTTGTCAAAAAGACTTAAACCTGTCTAAGGAGAGCTTAGAATTTAAGAGATCCACTTGTGAACCCCTTCCTCACTTGGAAATCTTTTTCAGTTGCGCATTATTTAAACCACAGAAAAAAAATATAATGTTTTCTTCAATGATTTGTTTAAATTTCTTAATATGACATTTGGAATAATTGGTTAACTGTCTTTAGAAGATTATATAAATAAAAACAAATTTTCATGAATTTTCATGGTCCAAGTTTATGATCTAAAAAAAATAAATAAGTTATGAACATACGTAAATATTGGTCTTAAAAAAAGTCGGGTTGTTACACTATATTGGTTACTAGTATATAAGGATATAACTATAAGGGTTTTGGTCCCCAAGCCAAAATTAAATGTGTGCTCTTCTCCTCTATCTCCATCAATAGAGAGAGTTCCTATTGAGCATATATAGAGTATTCTAGCTGTAGAAGACCTTCTACCTTCTGGCTCTAACTAATTAATCGCTTTTGCTTACGTGATCTCATCCTTTGCTATCAAACACGATGGATTTAGGTTAGTCACGGGTATTCTCTCAACAAATGTTTTCTTGACAATTTGTCATGATAAATTCTAGGATTGTATTTTATTTAACAATCCATTATATACATCTAACATGGCAAGAACATGTTGCAGGAGGAGAAGAAGAAAATTTACAGAAAAATTAACGGCATAAAAAATATTTATGAGTGCATGATAGATATTCTTCTGTTTTGTCGTCTAATTTAGTCACTTGTCAATATAGGGGTGCACAAGGCTAGTAATTGTATAGTCTCCCCTCTACTTTATAATCCTCTGATTTGGATCTAGGAGAATTAACGTAATTGCGCTTTCTAAGTAGGATCTGCAGGTGCAGAGTCCACCACCACATTAACATCCATTACTAATTTCCCCTCCTTCGTCTGTAGAATCTAATCATTTACTTAATTCTAAATCAAACAAAAATTAGGCAAAAACCTACCAAAGTTTGCATTAACCTTTTGCACCTTCATATAATTCAATAATAAATTATTACTGACATATAACTCAATAACATGTCTATTTTTTATGTTACAAATCATGTCACAATTGGAATTTCCAATGCCACGACTTTTAGTAATTTGAAGTTGAAATAGTGATAAACAATGATTTTTATAGAATTTCAAAAATTGAGCACTTAAGGTTTAAAAATTTTATTCCTCACAAATAAGTAAAATTTAAATTAATGAAATCTCTCATTAACATAGATTTTCAAAAAAATACTCCGCTCAAAGTTGAGAGGAATTCTAATTAATTTATTTAGAAATTTTTTTCAAATTCATAACATTGAAAAAAAATATGAGTCAAATTAAAACCTTAGGTCCAATGTCTAAATAATCTACATAAAATTATTTGTGTTTCTAAGTACTAAATTTAATAGCGAAATGATCCTCTTACATCCACTTAGTAAATATCCTACTAATAGCTAAATAAATTTGATATAGAAAAGAAAAGACGATACAAATTATAATTCAACCAATGAAGAGGATTTGGAAATACAAACATATATCAAATATGCTTGCCAAGCCACTAGAAAAAATTATCACAAATTAGATTAATACCTTAAAGGGGAGGAAGTAGGGGTGAGTATGTGAATGCTTAGTAGAAACTTAATTACCTTTTTGAGTGGATGCAATTTTTACCAAACCTATATAGTTAATACCTTAATCTATTTATAAACTAAGTTTATAAAATAATTGGTATCCAGAATAATCACATATTTAAAACCAAAATAAAAAATCACAAGATTGTACGTATCATAAATCAACCCATCCCATGAGTTCACACCCTCTCATTATGAACCAGAGTAGCTCATACTATGTGTACCAAGTACTCTCTATCTAATATCTATCCTAGAGAACCAGAAGAACACCTATGTATCAGCCTACGGAACTGAAGGGGCAACTGACTGCCTACACCTACCAAGTAGGAGTGATCAGAAAAATCCTGCGTGAGCTTACGGGCTCTCACCGAAGGCGGGTATACTAGTTTGCCTATTACAACACCGTAATACCTAAGATGTATCTCATGTGTGGTCCTATGATATATGTAATAAAATATATATAATAACTATGCAGAACATAACCAAACAATGCTTTAAAACTCCATTAATATTATTTTGGAATTTACTGTACCTTGGGTAGGAAATTCACTAAATCATCCCAAAATCATGGTTTTATAAATATGTATAGAAGTAATACATTCTAATTCCAAAATAATCTAAGATTTTCTAACAGTTCATTAAAATATTATTTAATTCATGATTTTTCACAAAATAGTCATAATGAAAATTTTAAATTAAATCATGTATAAAACCAGGTAATTGAACTCCTACCTTAATTGAGTATCCAAATAACGTTACAAAACTATAGAGGATGTTTTGCATCGTTTTTGCACATTTGATCGATAGGTTTGAAAATTTGATTTTCAATCAGGGCTTTAGATCGTGAAATGGACTTCACTAATAAACTCAAAGCACCCAGAAATGCTAGGTTAGACATATAACTTAATCAATTCGGGCTCGGACCGAATTCAGGCCCACGACACATAAATCTATGTAAATTGGAGCCGTCGGATTTCGATTTTTGTGGCCATCACCAAAAATAGTCAATGTATATCAAAATTGTTTTTTTCACAAGTACATCACTAATATGATACTTATTTTATGATCCAACGGTAGGATTGATAAATTTAAATACAAAACTAAACTAACTCGAAATTGATAAAAATGGAAAAATTCACTTAGAGCAATATTGACTCAAGATATATATATATACCATGTTAAAGATCATGAAGAGACGAATCAAATTCAACAATTTTCACGGTGAAACGTCGCTAGAATCGGTGTCAGCATCAGAAAATCTATCGCGACTTCCATGCGTCGCGGGTGGAGATCAAAACAGTTTCATACAATAGAGGTGGTGGTACTTCCTTTGTCTGGCCTCTAGCTATCGACTGTGGGTAGTTGCGTGGCCAAACTATGCCAGGAAGATTTCCGTCGGAGGCTCACCAGAATTTTGGCATTTTGCACCGTGAACGAGAGAGAAAGAGCTGGATGAAAATCGGGAGAAAAAGAGAGAATGGTGAGCTGAGAATGTTTATTTTTTAAAATTATATCTGTGGATCCCACCACTAAACAATTTATTATATTAAATTAAAAAAAAGGTGGGGTTTCATACCTTTCCCTCTTTAAAAGAATTTCGTCCCGAAATTTAAACTGGACATGAGTTACTAGTAAAATGACAACGGATGGTAGTCAGAAGAGGAGTGAACCTCTTCTTATAAAATGTAGGAGTAATGGATAAAACACTAGTAAGTAAGGAGCGTGAAATATACGCTTCCCCTATGGCATTACAATTTAGTCGAATACCGAGGCCACACAAGACATGAGTTACAAGGGTATATTAAGAGATATCTCGAGATGGTTCATCAATAGGTATGAAGACCTCAACACCAAAGATTGGAAACGATGACCCCAAATTGGTAATTAATCGTAGAAGTCGTGATGATACCCAAGGCAAGAAATTGAGAATACACGACTCTTATAATAAGAATACTGATTGTTAGGCACCAAAATATTTTAGTTGATCAAATGTCAGGTGCGTCCAATATCATCCTTAGATCACGCCAGATCAATAACACAAATGGACAATGTCATTTGTCTACTACTAAACTTGTCCCTAAACAATCATTAAATCCAAAGATTCAAATGGAATCCTCATCAATACAAGATAGCACTCAACAAGGTTTCAAATGGAAACAAATACACTTGTGTTACACTATACATAAGATGACGAATTCAGAGGTGAGAAACGACAATAAGAGCATAATGACATAAGTCATTTACCGTTCCTCATAATGAGCATGTAATAATCACGTAAATAAATATTTCTAGTCAAGAACAAGACTAGAACTTGCATAATAAGAAATCATCAACACAGAAATACATAGCACAACAAATACCACCAGCTAAATTACTGCAATCTAAGCATATAGAATGCAAGTATCCACATAACAAATACTATCCAAAGACTTCCCAACTCTTTTACCTAAGGTAACATCATACCATAATAATCCATACTACAATTAAATCTAGAGACTCTCCAAGTCTCTTTGCCCAACATAGGATTATAATAATAATCCAGATCATCACTTATCTCCAAATGGTGCAAGAGAAAGTCATATAGAAATAACTCAATACCTAATATGCAAATAAAATTGTTAATAATACGACAATACCATAGAAATAAGGTTCTAATAGAATAGGTTGTCTCTGCAGCGACACCTATCTCCCATCTAATCTTAATTCATCTTTAAATCAAAAACAGTTTGGAAAATAGTTTTGAAAACATGTGGGACAAAGGGAATATAGAAATACTACACTAGTTCACAATATGATTTCACCTTGGTCATTGGCAAACCAAATCTGAACTTTAAGTATTCCTTTTGAAAATTTAATGGTAGAGTTCAATAACTCTCAACATAGACTCATAAGTAAATTGATCCTTACATCATCAGTTATACCACCATAATGATGCTTGGATCCAACTTAAATCAAGTACTGAAGTACAAGTTGAATTCAATACCAATGAACTCAATGATAACTCTAATCCACAATAGATTATAACTAGAGTCTCTACAATCCCAAAGTCAGTATAAGTAAAATATCACAAATATTACTCACTCATTAATACCAAAAACAAAACATATATATCGACAAGATAGAATCTCATCATTATTAGTTAATCAGTTTGATATTTAGAACTCTAATTTCACTTACTAAGCTAAGTAAGTAGGACAAGAAGACATTTTTTTTCCATTTGATAGATAGTTTACTAATTAGACTATCAAGTACTTAAAACTATGTCAATTTCTTTTAAATCATAGTTAAACAAAATATAAATTTTCTTAAAATTTCAAAACTTTTTCAAAAGCATGTCTTCTTTTTGTTAAGAAATCACATTATGCAAATAATTTCTCATAATTATTATTAATGAAAAAACTTTAAGTAATACACTAGTGAGGATTTCTTTAGATTTCATAACTTTGAAATACCATACTCTAACAATTTTATTAAAAACGGTTTTAAAAGTCATTTTAACAATATGAAGAACTTATAAAGTATTTTAGAAAATAATTGAGTATGTCGAGTGTAAATTTAATTTTAATTATAATTTTATCTTTTATTTTTTTACCTCACTCAATTTTTCAAGCATATTATTTCATAGCTCTTGTCTATTTAAAAATCTAAGTTTTAAAAATTATATAGTTAAAATGTTTATTTCAAAGAAGGTACCAGATATCATTATGCATTACCTAAGTTTCTCCAATATATATCTTTTCCAAATTCTCAATGCAAAGTCATCCCAAGCCTCCAATACTAGGAGTTCAAACACTTAGAAAATTAAGTTAAAATTAGTCACAAAAGTGTCCAAATATCCAATCGGGGTGAACAATGCAAAGTCAATCCTACTTGATTAATTTATCCACTTAATAAGATATATATTGGATACTAAGGATCCAATAATCAAATGAACAACGACATCACATAAGATTTTATGAACCTTAATGACCATGAAAAGGTGTTATGTGAGTCTTATGTCCTAAAGAAAGATGCATGATATTGGTGGGAGACAGTCAAAATGAGAAGAAATATCAGATATAATTCATAGAATGACTTCATCATGAATTTCACTAGAAATACTATAATCATATGTTGATGTGGGTCTAGCAAAATGAATTCATTAACATCAAATAAGGGAATATGACAGTCACCGAGGTCGTACAAAAGTTCGACCAGCTTGCAAGACTATGCCCCTATTTGGTACCCACTGAAGAAGAATAAGTAAGGAGGGTACTCGAAATGTTTTGTCCTGAATTAACAGTTGTCATTGATAGTGGTGACAACCCACCAACTATAGTTTCAGAACGTGTAGGAAGGGCACTTAGAATAGAATATCATCTTGCCAAAGCCAAGGAATAATGACAAAAATATTTCAAGTCAAAGAAGAACCAATGCGGGCAAGCTAAACACTGAATCAGGACAACAACTAAAGAGAATTTGTGACCCAATCTGGGCATAACAAGAACTAGAACAACAACAATAGCACCACAACAATTATAGTGGAAAGAAGAGAATGAATAACTTTGGTGGCCAAAAAAACCAAAAAGGAGAGCCTTAGTAGCAAAAGAAGGCCAAGATAGAATTTCCACTATGTCCTAAGTATGGGAAGAAACACCCTGGGGAATGTCACTTTGGCTCAAACACCTGCTACATTTATGGCAAGCAGGGTCATTATGCCAAGAACTACTATAGTAAACTGAATCAGGCTAACATACTAGCCATGTCTAAGCTACAAGGATCTCAAATTCACAATATACAGATCAAACTTGATGGACCCCAAATTTGTCATGGAAGATTGGAAGCACCTCTAGAAACTGTTGCCTAACTTTACACCTTTACGACGGAGGATGCAAATATGGGAACCTCTAATATGGTCACAGGTCAGCTATCTATTGCCACTTAAAATGCATATGTCTTGTTTGATTCTGGTGCGATGCATTGTTTTGTGTCACATGTGTTTGCCAAAATAATAACTCAGAATAGTGATAGAATGACTATAACTTTAAATGTAGCTCTACCTTTAGGTAAAACTTTAACAACGAATTATTGGATAAGACATGTTCCAATAGTTATAGCTGCTAGGGAACTATATGCTGGCCTAGTCATCCTAGGAATGATTGATTATCATGTCATTCTAGGATTGAACATCTTGGGAAGGTATAATGCTAAAATTAAATATCAAAGTCGAAGGATCGCATTCAAACCTCTAGGAAAAGAAAAGTTCACATATAATGGAGATACTAAGAAGCAACCTCGAGTGATGATCTCAGCTATGCAAGCAAGGAGAATGTTGAGTAATGGATGTTTGGGATATCTTGCTAATATTCTAGATAAGAGTAAAGAAAAAAAGAAGAGGTCAAAAGATGTAATCATCGTTAAGGAGTATAATGATATGTTTCTCGATGATCTGCCAAGACTACTACCGGAGCGAGAAATTTCCTTTGAGATCGAATTACTGCCTGGCACTGCCCTATTTCCAAAACACTTTACAGAATGGCACTTGCTGAGCTTAAGGAGCTACAAATCTAACTACAAGAGTTGTTAGATAGGGTTTCATCCGACCAAGTCACTCACCATGGGACGCACTTGTACTATTCGTGAAGAAGAAGGATGAAACATTTAGAATGTGCATCGACTATAGAGAATTAAATAAGGTGGCCATAAATAATAAATATCCTTTGCCAAGGATAGATAACTTGTTTGATTAACTAAAAGGAGCTAACGTTTCCTCAAAGATCGATTTGTGATCGGGGTATCATCGATTTGCGATGGGCATTATGAGTTCTTAGTGATGCCTTTTGGGCTAACCAATACTCATGTGAAATTTATGGACCTGATGAATTGAGTGTTCAAGAAATACTTAGACAAATTTGTCATAGTCTTTATCAATGACATCTTGATTTACTCAAGGTCTCAAGATGAACACGAACAATACCTCAAACTCATTTTGCAGAAGTTAAGGAAACATTGCCTTTATGTCAAATTCTCTAAGTGAGAATTTTGACTAGACCAAGTCCATTTCTTAGGATATGTGGTTGCAAAGGAAGGAGTTGCCTTAGATCATTCCAAGATAGAGGTAGTGAACAATTGGCCAGCACCCAAAACCATGACTGAAGTAAGGAGCATTTCGGGATTAGCTGGCTATTACTGAAGATTTGTAGAAGGATTTTCAAAGCTCGCTGCACCTCTCACGACCCTTATAAAAAAAATGGAGGAAATATAAATGGATAGAGAAGTGTGAAGAAAGCTTCCAAGAGTTGAAGAATAGGCTTATCAGTGCACCTATACTTACCATTCCATCAAACGAAGGATAGTTTGACATTTATAGTGATGCATCAAAGCTGGGACCAGGAGCAGTACTAATGCAAAGTGAAAAGATCGTGGCATATGCTTCTTAAAAATTAAAGGAGCACAAGAAAAACTACCTAACTCATGATCTAGAACTTGCTGTTGTAGTATTCGTTCTAAAACTTTGGTGACACTACTTATACAGGGCTCAATGTTGAATCTACACTGACCATAAAAGCCTGAAGTACATATTCACTTCAAAAGAGTTGAACATGAGGCAATGTAGATGGCTTGAGTTAGTGAAGGATTATGATTGTGAAATCTTATACCACTCAGGTAAGGCAAACAAGGTTGCAGATGCGCTAAGTAGAAAAACGACTTCTACTCTGATGTCAATAAAAACCTTACCTAATCCCTTACAAAAGGATATAAATAACGTTGGTTTAGAGTTAATAATAGGTAAATTGTCTATATTAACTCTTAAACCAAACATTTTTGAGAACATGAAGGAAACCCAAGAGCTTGATCTTGTCTTAGCACGAATTAAAGAAGATATTGCAGAAGAAAAACTGACTGAGTTCAGTCTCTCTTTTGACAGAATTCTCAAACGGAATAGTAGATTATGCATACCCAATGATGCCAAAGTGAAGAATCAGATCCTTTCTGAGGCACACGAAACCCCTAATTCTATCCATCCTGGTATGACAAAGATGTACAAGGATCTAAAGGAACGTTTTTGGTGGAATGGAATGAAAACCAATTTTGCTAAGTACGTACAAAGGTGCTCGATGTGTCAAAAATTCAAAGCTGAACACAAGCGACCTACTGGAGAATTATAATCAATTGAAATTCTAGAGTGAAAATGGGTGAAAATTGCTATGGATTTTGTGGTTGGATTTCCAAGAACGCCAGAAGGATACAATGTAATATGGGTGATTGTGGATCGACTAACTAAATCAGCACACTTTCTACCAATGAAAATCACTTACTCATTGGAAAAGTTAGCTTAATTATATGTGGCTAAGATAGTCAGACTATGTGGAATATCATGAAATATCATTTCTGATCATGATAGTCGATTTACCTCCACTTTTTGGAGAAAAGTCCAATAAGCCTTAGGTACAATATTAAATTTTAGCACGGCTTTTTATCCTAAAACTAATGGACAATCATAATGAACTATCCAAACTAGGAGAAAATGCTTAGGGCATATGTCATGGACTTTAAAGGAGCATGGAATGAAAAGCTTCCATTAATAGAGTTCTCCTACAATAACGTCTATCAAGGTAGCACCTTATGAAGTACTTTATGGAAGAAGATGTAGATCCCCAATCCATTGGTTTGAACCTGGGAAGAAACATTTAGAAACCACTGATTTCATAAATAAAACCATTGAAGCTATACAAAAAATCAGAAAAAGGATAGAAATTGCTTAGAATAGACAGAAAAGCTATGTAGACAAGCAGAGAACTCTATTAGAAATCCAAATGAGAGATGTAGTTTTTCTCAAAATAGCACCAATAAAGGGAGTAATGCAATTTGCAATGAGATGAAAATTGAGTCTAAGATACATCGGACTATTCGAAATTTTTGAATGTATTGGCAAAGTAGCCTAAAAGTTGGCTTTGCTGCCTAAACTAGCATCAGTGTATAATGTGTTCCACATATCGATGCTGAAGAAATACATCTTAGACCCATCACATGTTTTGAAGCATGAACCTATTGAACTTCGCGAGGACATGACATACAAGGAGAAACTGGTGAAGATTTTAGCTCGTGAAGAAAAGACTCTTAGAAACAAAACCATATATTTAGTTAAGGTATTGTGGCGAAACCACAAGATCGAAGAGGCTACTTGGGAACAAGAAGAAGAGATGAAGGAAAAGTACCTAGAATTATTCTAATTTTCGAGGATGAAAATTTTATAAGCAAGGGAGACTATAACCCCCTAAGAATCCCTAGACTTGCAGTGTTAGTAGAATTACTATTAATAAACTTAGTATCGAATTTTAATAAGTTTATGTTTGCAAATACTTGAAATTATGTGCGTGGTATTATTTTAATATTAAATTTTATTACGTGAGAAGACCATTGTTATTCCTTGTTTTGAGTTAGAAATTCTAAGTTAGTTTTCTTTAATAATAAATTAATTCTACAATGCTTATATTATGTATATCAATATAATCCTAGCCATTCAAATTATGGCATGCTACTATTTTATTGCAACCATTAACTTTAAGTTATAAAATGTAATAATTTTTAATGTTTTACCCATCCACTCTAGCAATTAAGAATTATAATCAAGAGAAGAGAGCACCTAGTTTTGTTGTGGAGACATAAGAAAGAATATTCAAACTTAGAAGGTAAATATTCCGTCACCTTGCTTGTTATGTGTTTAAATAGATTCGATAAAAGAATAAATGAGTAATAACATATTTGATCTACTTTAGATGTTATAAAATTTATATTATGTTTAGACTTATTTTGTTGATTTCTTAACCTTTAAATATGAATACTTCGTAATAATATAGGCTAAATAATAATAATAATAGCAAATCAAAATGACTAAATACAAATGTGGAAGATTTTTAAGTGTAAGACCCTAAAATCATGTATGCATGCAAATGAATCATGCATAATTATTTAGACTTAGATCCTTAAGAATAGATTTTTACCTATTAAAAAATGCTTTCCAAAAATTAAAGATGTTTGCTCAAAAATTAAAAGGACTAAAATGACAAAACTTTGAGTACTTGGGTCAAAAGTATAATTTTGACAAAATATGGGTGAAATATGTGAGAAAGATATTTTAGGCAGTTTTAAGACCATATTAAAGTGTAAAAGTAAATAAAAGAAGAATCTTTAACAAAAAGATAGGATATAACTCAATATTTATTATTAGAGGGCATAAATGTTAGAAATCTTAAGATTATAGACAAAAATATAAATTATAAAACTTGAAATTTTAGGTTGGAAATTTGGTATAAGAATTAATAGAAAACTTTATTTTAAATCTCTAATTGGGATAAGAAAAGATTTACTTAAATTTTAGACATGAAGTTAATTATAGGAAATAAATAATGTATACCTCTAATTGTATTTAGCCTAAGTTTTGTGATGGGCCTAAAAAGTGCGATCAATGCCTAATAATATTTAGTCCAAGTATGATTTTAGATTTTAAATCAGTGTAATCATTAGTGTGTTTGACTCACTTAGATATTATGACCCTTAATTACGAATAAAGAAATTAATCAAGAATAATTCAAAGTATTTAATGAAAAGAAATATAATTAAGAAAACTTAACTGATGTAGGATGATATTAATCAAATTAATAACCAAATTATTGATAGATTAAAAAGATAACTATGATAAAGGTTAAGGATAATTAAATCTCATCCATCTTAGTTGAAAGTATAAATTAGTCAATGAATATAACATGACATTGTTTCTCAAATGTGAAGTTATATATTTGATCAAGACTGAGTCTTAAATATTTTAAGCCCACGAAGTAATTAGAAGTTTTAAAAAAAAGTATAAAGCCACTATAACTTACTCTAACAAATAGATTATGTATATGGTAGGGCAAAACTTTGACCTAGATGTACGTAATTAACGAATGGAACTAGGACAACAATATTACGAGGTAAGTACAATTTCACCTATGGCATGGATGTTTTGGAAATATTTCATGTTTGTAGTATGATATGTCTGAAATTATTTCATGTGCTAACTTACCTTTATATTATTATTGTATAGTCTATGTATAATGTATTCTTATAAAGATGCATTTCCTTTGCTTTAAAAATGATATATGCTTACTTTACAATGTTATCATGTAAAAATACTTCAGCATACTTTAACAAAGGAAATGCTGTGATAATGAAATATAAGTTAGGGTTCATTGAAGCGTACCCACTCATATTATGAAAAGACTAAATAAGATAAAGAATTTAAAGGTGTCTTATCAACCTCTACTAGGTGAGGATATCCAAGGGAAAATAAGACTGACCTACCGTAAGCGAGGATTACTGAGGAAAAGTATGTTATGATTATGACCGTTGGTATTTTCAGTTGGATCGCTCTCCTGGTTCCCTATTCGGTAGTGCACACGTAGTACATACACCAAGGCCCATAAGAAAGAAAAAAAACTTTGTGATCAAGAATGAGATAAAATCATCGTACAATATCTTATAATAAAGCATAAAGTAATGATTTCAGAAAACACTATAACTGGACTTTCATAAGAGATTGTTTGTTTATAAGTAAAATATTTTATGAGAATTACATTATACTTGTTGAGCGAAAGCTGACATTTTATGAGTATCCATACTATAGGTACCAAAGGAAAGAAACTTCTAATTTGATTAATAAGTTAGCTTGAATTGAGATGGGGATGAATGTGAAACATGGGCAATAGAATAATACCATTAAAATTACTTCCGCATATATTCTTATAATGAGACATATGATTTTAATTATGTAAGCTTGATATTGTTTGAGAACGTATTTATAACTTGGCATTTTATTTCAGAATTCGTGGTTTTATTAAATTGAATTTGAAAATATAATTCGATTGAATAGAATTTGAACAAATATTTTTCAAAAGATCTAAAAGAGAAAATATTTTGATTTAAATAAATGCAAAACACAAGAGGTTCTCTCAAAAAGACCTAAACTGTCTAAGGAGAGCTTGGGACTTAAGTGGTTCGTATGTGACCCCCCTCCTTACCTGTGAGCCCTTTATTGTTGCCGCATTATTTAAATCACCTTAGAAAAAAAGTTTATAATCAATTTTAAATAAAGGATACTTAACCATTGAGAAGTATTTTACTTGTTCTCAAAATTTAAATAAATGGTTAGTTATAAATATAAATTTCTTATAAAGAAATAAAACCATAAAAAAAATTGTCATGAATTTTCAGCGTCTAAATTTCACTTTTTGAATAAGTAAGCTAAGAAAGTAAGTAGTTAATAGTCCGAAATATCGGGTCGTTACAGTTGGTATCAGAGCATGTCCGAAAAATTAGGTCATTCAAGATTTGTACATTTTATTGTGCTTAGGTTCAAATTTAATTTATGATAAATAGAGGTAGAGACTTTATTAACATCTGAAATTTTTATGAGACGTATTTTTATATGTTTACTTAAATGCTGGAAAATTTCACTTTTGTACCCTATTCCCATAATTTTATAAAAATCATTTAACACAAGTTAGTCGTTAGTTAAGAAAAGCTGTAAACAGATTTTACATAATTCGTTCTACGATTTCAAATGGCAAATGTTTTTATTTTTAGTTGAAATTTTAAATAAAAGTTCATATATATATCAAGATCGTTTCTAGAAAGTTTCATAATTTTTGGATGTCTATAAAATTTATTATAATTTTTGGAATACATAATATTCTAATATTTCAAAATGCTAAAATAAATTCTAAAGTATAATTATAAGTAATTAAAATGCTATGAAATGATCTATTTTAGAATTTCCAAATATTCTACATAAATTATAATATGTTAATAACTATGCTTTTAAGATTTGAGTTTGTTTCATTTATAAAACATTTCCAAAAATTCAATGATTTTTGTTTAGTCATAGCTTTAACAATTTTGTTATAAATTTTAAATTGAAAAAAAATGGTGATAAGTATTGTTTCTAAATTTTAAACCTTAATTCTTAGATTTATTTTTATTTCAAATAGATTCATGTAAAATCTTAGAATGAATAGAATTATGTACTATAATGTGAAATCTTTAAGTATGCATTACGCACTAAAATTCTACAATTTTATTTTAGGATTTATGTTATAGATATTTTCAAATATGTAAAACAGGTTTCACATGACCAATGATAGCATATGTTGACTTATAAAATGAATGTTGATGCATGAATTATGAATAAAAAGGATAAAGAAGAGGCACGTAGTTGCAACAAAGTTAAGCGTGTGGCATTTTACTACACACACGAAGAATATTTTCTAAGGACTTAAGGTAAGTATCATCTCACCTACAACATAGATACTTTTAAAAGTATGTTCTGTTTGAAATAAAAGTATTTGATATGATTAAATATAATATTTTTCCTATACAAGAGATGTTTGTTTGGCTTATATATGTGCCTATAAAATACATGTCTCCTATGATAATAAGTTGAGATAAATTTACTTTACAATATTGTTCATAATTTGATAAATATACTTCAATTAAAGAGAGTATCAAGAATATGAAAGATAAGATTTGGTTTGAAATATGATGTAACCATTTTTGTTAAAGAGGAGACTAAGAAAAAGATAAGGATATAAAGGTGTCGTACCAACCTCCAGTAAGTGAGGATTCTTAAAAAAAGATAAAAACGACCTCCACTAGGTAAGGATTTCCCAGGAAAATATGTTAAATTTATGACTGTTGGTATTTTAGTAGGGTTACTCCCCAGATTCCCAATCACTAAGTGTGTACTCAGTATGTACACAAAGGCCCATAAGAAAGATAAAATTTTTTAAGATAACATATATGATTAAAGATTACTTCATAAAATATAAGTTAAAAGATAACATAAAGATGAGAAAATTGAACTTTCATAAAATATAAGTTAAAAGATAACATAAAGATGCAAAAATTGAACTTACTGAGCAAAAGCTCACGTAGTGTAAATATTATAAATATCAAAGATAAACAACCTTTGTTTTGAATGCTGGGTTGATTAGAATCGAGTCAAGGATGAATGTGCGGCAGGAGCTTTGGGATACCTCCACATTAAATTCCGTACATGAGCAAAAGCTCACGTAGTGTAAATATCATAGATATCAAAGATAAACAACCTTTGTTTTGAATGATGTATTGATCAGAATCGAGGCAGGGATGAATGCGTGGCACGGGCTTTGGGATTCCTCCACATTAAATTTCGTATATGTTTTCTTCACTTTAAAAAAGATAGTTTACTTAAATATGTAAGATTAAGTCTTATGTTTCTTAAAGTTAATATCAAGAAGATATATTTATATATGAAATGTTAATTTTAAGATTAATTATGCTCTAAGATTAAGTAATTATTTTGCTATAAACAATATGACCAATTTTATTTAAATATCCCTTTATAGAATATCATATACTATTTTGACGCATATTTTCAATAATTAAATATTCTTGAATAAATATTTTTTTGATATCTAATATTTTGATTTGAATAAATGTAAGATTAAATAGACTTTGTCAAAAGGACTTAAACTCGTCTAAAGAGAGCTTGGAATTTAAAAGGTCTGCTAGTGACCCTTCCTTCTCACTTAGAAGCCTTTTTAGTTGCGCATTATTTAAACCTCAGAAAAAAAATATAACATTTTCTTCAATGGTTTGTTTAAATTTCTTAGTGTGACGTTTAAAATAATTGATTAACTATCATTGAGAGGATTATATAAGTGAAAAAAATTATCACAAACTTTATAGTCCAGATTTATGACTAAAAAAAAAATAAGCTATGAACATACATAAATGTTAGTCTTAAAAAGTCGGGTTGTTATAGTTAGTATTAGAGCTGGCATCTTGTCATCCTATCTCGCATCACTCTGTAACGATTCATTCAACTCAAGTAAGTAGAAATTTCCTTTTAGTACACTAATTAACCATAAGTATGTGTTAGGGAGTAAATTGGATGCCCCGATGATCGATGTCCCGATGGACCAAGAGATTGGTCAAGTAGAACTTTATGGAGCCGCAATAGTAACTACCTTTAGAGTAGGATAATCATCATATTATAATGGAGAACCTAAACTTGGAGCATTGGGAAATTGGCTTCACAAAACAAAGCAAATATTGTGGGCATGTCGCATCCGTGAGTACGAATGGACTATTCTTGCTATTATGCAACTGCAAAATAATGCTGAAGCTTAGTGACAGGTATTCGGGCATTGCTAAAATAGTATAAGTTAGGAGGAATTCTGTCATCTAATCACAATATATTTTGGGGAAGTAGAACACTGCAATACGATTCAGAACTCATTAAGGGATACGTCCCAACAACCGATACGAGAAACTTTATCCTTTTCTCAACGATGGAGACCATCGAAAGGAGAGAAAGCCTTCTCAGAGGAAATAAGTACTTAAACACATCTCTATTCAATGAGGGAATAGAAGAGTATAATGTGTGTTTTACTTGTGAAATATTGGATTGTAGTCCTTCTATTGTACCGTCATGGGTTTTGAATGTAATATACATACGAGAGTTACCACACTCAATAATGACTCTTCTTCCTCAATCATATCCTGAATTCCACACTAGAACTCTAATAGCAATGGTTGTCTTTATAGTTGACATTTCTATTGAGGAGGAATAACAATAGAGGAAGGTGCGACCACAATTGGATTTAGAGAGATCTATGCCCACTAGGCTAGGACACAATGATAATGATCAGGAAGACTCTGAGGAAGATTCAGAGGAGTACCTAGAGGAAGACCCGAGCGAACCCTCTGACGATAATATAGGAGAATAGGTAATTAGTAAAGTTAATTATATTTTAAGCCTTTTAATATATAAACTATGTTTCTATGATCTTGTTAACTATAAATAAATTCATCAATAAAAGATGTGATGTATTATATTTCTCCCTTACATAAATAGTCAAGATTTAGTAATTAATAGTAAGTTATATCTTGGGTTAATGAATACGAATACATTAACACAAGATGGCTAGAGGAAGGGGAAGACCAAGAGTTAATCCAGTCAATACTACTGAAGTAACTGACTTATGTAATCTCATAGCTAACTTGCAATAATGACTCCAAGCATAAGAAGAGGAGATGAGAAACATGTGAGCAACTAAGACAACAATATGATGCAAATGTTGAACCCCAAGTGGATGCCAAAGTTCACAACCTCAAGAAAGAGATCCCGTAATACAACTAGATCCTATTGTACCTAATCAATGAGTGGTTCGCCAAGAACCATTATATGAATGCTTCAGTAAGATACGTCCAGTTGAGTTTAAAGGATCTATAGATCCTTTGGTAGTCGAAGAATGGTTGTCATCAATTCAAACTATTCTGGACTTTATAAACCTAATTAAGAGAAAGTATTATGTGTCTCTTATTTTTTGAAGAAGGATGCAGGATACTGGTGGGAGATAATCAAAATGAGAAGAAAAGATGTCGTGGAATGATTTTATTTACAAATTTAGCAAGAAATACTACAATCTTATGGCAATGTAGGCCCAACAAAATGAATTTATCAATATCAAACTATGGACTATGACAGTCATTGAGGTTGTTGGACCGAAGTTCGACTAGCTAACATGGCTGTGTCCCTATTTGGTACCTACTGAAGAGGAACAAGTAAGGAGGATGCTAGAAATGTTTCGCCCTAAGTTGGTAGTTGTCATCAACAGTGGCGACAACCCACCAACTGTTGTCGCAGAATGTGTCGAAAGGGCACTTAGAGCAAAGTATTGCCTTGCCCAAGCAAAGGAAGAATGATAAAGATATTTTGAAATAAAGAAAACCAACATGAACAAGCTAAACCGAATCAGAATAACAACTAAAGAGGACATCAGGTCTAATCTAGCCAAAATAAAAACCAGAGCAACAATAATAATTATAATGGAAAGAAGAGGAAGAATAACATTTATGGTTGAAAAAATCAAAAAGGAAAGCTTCACTCACAAAAGAAGGCCAAGGTTGATGTTTTCCCGTATCCCAAATATGGGAGAAAACACCCCGGGGAGTGTCATTTTGGCTCGAACACATATTATATATGAGGCAAGAAGGGCCATTATGCCAAAAATTGCTACAGCAAAGAGAACCAATTGATCCAGCCTATTATACCCGAGCCGCATGGATCTCAGATCCGTAACATGCAGATCAAACTTGAGGGAGCTCAGATTAGTTAAGGAAGATTAGAAGGTCCAGAGATTAATGGACAAGTGTATCTTATCGCTAAGGATGATGCAGATTCAGGAACTTCAAATGTGGTCACAGGTCAGCTATCTGTTGCCACTCAAAATGTAAAATCCTAAATTTTGTAAGGGTAATTAAGTAATGTTAATTCAAGAGCATTTTGATAATTTTATATTTTTGAATTACTTTAAATTAAATTATGTGTTGAATCTAGACAAGATTAAGTCTAGGTGTATTTGGGGCAAAAGTGAAAAACAAATTTCAAACTAGGGAAAAAGTGTAATTAAGGAGGGACTAAAATGAAAGAATCTTTTTAAAATTATGGCCAAAGTGGAATTTCAGAAATTTTTTTTCAGTCGACTCAGATTACGCCACGTGTCCCACTACTACAGTTTCTGAAAATTGTATAAAAACCCTCCTTTTCTTCTTTCTTCTCCATGGATGTCTCCTGAAACCACATCTTGGTTACTGTTTATTCGCCGAGCCACTAACTGCCCTTGCTAGATGTGCCTAGCCACCGTGACTGGAAGACGCCAACGAATCAGTGTCGGGTACTGCTACCGTGAACCACCACTCCTCACCGGAGAAAAGGCTGCCGGAAGTTAGCGCCACCAGAACGGTTTTTCGCCCGCCGTTTTCTCCTCCGACGTTCAATCACCTCACCACCACCATCGTTGGAATCGTCTCAACTCTAGCTTTCATTTCCGACGACTCTCGGTGTCCAACTCGGCTCTGGTGAGAAGTTGACTATTGTAGCAATTTTATAATATTTAATTTTTGTGGTATTTTTGTAATTATTTCAGAATTCAGTTATTTTGCCACGTGAAAGAGGAGTTTGAAACATGAAATTTCATGATTTTGAAGTGTTAAAACAGTAACCGGAAGATCGTTAGTTATCGGGATGAAAATGTGGTATTTTTATATTTTTGGATTTTTGAGCCCATTTAGTGTTTGGGACCTCAAAATTTAGTTCTGACTTTGAATTTGGATTCAGTGAGGTCGGGACATGAAGTTTGATATAAAATACCACTATTTTCTGAAGTGGCATGAAAAACGAGAAAATAGATCGTGATTTGCACCGTTTTGTGTGCCGCGGGTCGGTTCCATACCGGGACCCGTTTTCGATGAAGTTTATATCTAAACCAACATTTTTGGGTGTTCTGCATTCAGTGGTAACCTCTATTTCTCAATCCGAGACTCTGTTTGAAAAGTCAACTTTTCAAGTGAACGTGACGAGATTCGAAAACAATTGTTCAAACAACCCGGTGATCAATTGAGGATATTTCAAACGTCATTAGTTCAGCATAACTATTATTTTGAGGTAGGGGATTCAATTTTCTTGTTTTCTATTATTTTCATTAAAATTGGAATTTATTCTCAAAAATGAAATTTCGTGATTTTATTAAATTGAATTATTTGAATAGTTATTTTAATGAACTATGAATTTGTGAAACATTGTGGACTGCTCTAGATATTTTTATATATGATTTTGTACAAGATTTATATTTGGGATTTGGTAAAACCATAAAAACTGTACTTTTGGATTTTAAATCTAAGTGGATTTTTAATTAAAAATTAGAGCATGTCTAGAATGTTAAACCACTGCATAGTTGTTTGAGACTCCATATATTGCACATATATTGCACATTTCATATGATCAAGCATGAGAGTCGTCCTCGGCATCACGGTATTGTAGTAGGCAGACGAGTATACCCACCTTCAGTGAGAGCCCGTAAACCCGCGCAGGGTCTGTTTTCTGATAATCTCTATTCGGTAGGCGTAGGCATTCGGTGCCCTACTAGTTCGGTAGGATTAGACACATAGGTGTCTCTCCAGTTTCCAGAGATAGATGTCAGGTAGGGAGCACTCAATACATGTAGTATAAGATGCTTTAGTCGTGATGAGAGAATGTGAGCTCATGTGATGTGTTGATTGATGTGATGTTCATTATGCTTATTTTAATTGAGACTTTTATATGTTTTGACCTGAATATCTGGTTTTAGTTTTTGGCATAGTTTTCTGTAAATGGTTTAAATCCATAATATTTATAGAAATGCTTTCTAGTACTACTAACTATATAGATGTTTTGAGATTTATAAAAAGATTTTCCCAAAAAGGGAAATTAGGTAACCTACTAGGCATTTTATGGTTACCCTCCCTACTTTCTCTATAGGTGGTGTCCAGTGTGACATTGATGATCAACAAGTGGAATAAGTCGTAGTTTGAGACTTGGTAATGCTAGGAGTGTGAATACAAAACTCGTGTTTAAGTCTTACTATATATATAGATATTGCTAGCATTCAAATTAAGTGTGTTCCTTTGAAAATGTCTGTAACTATATATGCTATACTAGCTTGATGTTGAGGTGTGAATGATGATTCTCGGTGAACTATTTGAAATTTATTTTTCTTTATAATTTTTCAGTCTGCGTTTATTGGTGACTATGAACTGTGGGATAGGTCCACTGGTTAGAATTCACAAAAAAAAAAATTCCAATTTTAGCGAAATTCTCCTTTTGCTACTATCCTGGGATTTAGGTCGTGACACAAAATATAAATGTCTTGTTTGATTCTAGTGCCACATATTATTTTGTGTCGCTTATATTTGCAAAAAGGATAGCTCAGAGTAGTGATAGAATGACTAGAACCCTTAACATAGCTCTACCCTTAGGAGCAACCTTGACTACAAGCCATTAGATTAGGCACGTTCCGATAATTATAACCACTAGAGAACTCTATGCCAATCTAGTAATCCTAGAAATGATGGATTACAAAGGCATGGACTTTTTAGGTAGGTATATTGCTAGTATTAAACGTCAAAGTCATAAAGTCGCATTCAAACCTCCAGGAGCAGAAAAGTTCACTTATAATGGAGATTCAATAAAGCAATCTTAGATGTTGATCTCAGTAATACATGCAAGGAGAATGTTGAATAATGGGCGTATGGGATATTTAGCTAATATCCTAGACAAGAGTAAAGAAGAAAAGAAGAGACCAGAGGATATAACAATTTTAAGGAGTACGTCAATGTATTTCCTGAAGATTTGCCACGACTACTGCCTGAGCGAGAAATTTCCTTTGAAATCGAATTGCTATCGGGTACTGCCTCAATCTCCAAAGCACCATACAGAATGGCTCCTGCTAAGCTGAAGGAGCTGCAAACTCAATTGCAAGAGTTGTTAGCCAAAAGTTTCATTAGACTAAGCCACTCACCATGGGGCGCACTAGTATTATTCATAAAGAAAAAAGATAGTACATTCAGAATGTGCATCGACTATAGAGGACTAAACAAGGTCATTATAAAGAACAAATATCTATTGCCAAGGATAGATGACTTGTTTGATCAACTAAAGGGAGCCGCAATTTTCTTGAAGATCGATCTACGATCTTACCACCATCAATTGAAAATTAAAGAAAGTGATGTTCCGAAGCCTACTTTTCAAACCCGATATGGACATTAGAAGTTCTTAGTGATGTCTTTTGGACTGACCAATGCCCCTATGACATTCATGGTTCTAATGAATCGAATATTTAAGGAATACTTAAACACGTTTGTCATAGTCTTCATTTATGATATCTTGATTTATTCGAGGTCTTAAGAAGAACATGAGCAACATCTGAGACTTGCATTGCAGAAATTGAGGGAACATCATCTCTATGCCAATTTCTCCAAGTGTGAATTTTGGCTTGACCAAGTCCAATTTTTAGCACATATCATTTCAAGCGAAGGTGTGTCGATAGACCCTTCAAAGATAGAGGCAATCAATAATTGGTTAGTACACAAAACTGTGACGAAAGTAAGGAGCATTTTAGGATTAGCAGGTTATTATCGAAGATTTATAGAAGGATTTTTAAAACTTATTGCACCTTTAACATCCCTTACGCGAAAAAAGAAAGAAATATGAATAGATGAAGAAGTGTGAAGAAAGTTTTCGAGAGCTGAAGAATAGGCTTACTAGTACACCTATCCTTACCATCTTGTTAGACAAAGGATAGTTTGATATCTTTAGTGACATATCGAAGCTAGGAATAGGAGCAGCATTGATGCAAAATGAGAAAGTCGTGGCCTATGGTTCTTGACAACTCAAGGAGCACGGGAAGAATTAACCAACATATGATCTAGAACTGACTGTTTTTGTATTCACTCTCAAGATGTGGCAACACAATTTGTATGGGACTCGATGTCGAATTTACACTGGTCATAAAAGTCTCAAATACATATTCACTCAGAAAAAAGTTGAATATGAGGCAGAGTAGGTGGTTAGAGTTGGCTAAGGATTATGATTGTGAAATCTTATACCATCAGGTACGGCAAATAAGGTCAATAAAAACCTTACCTAAGCCCTTACAAGAGGACATTAACAGTGTCAATTTAGAGTTAGTAGTAGGAAAGTTGTCTACATTATCTCTCAAACAAAACATTTTTAGGAACATGAAGGAAGCTTAAGAGCTTGATCCAGCCTTAGTACGAGTTAGAGGAGATATTTTAGAGGGTAGACAATCTGAGTTCAACATCTCTCCTAATGGAATCCTCAAATTAAAAGGCAGATTATGCATACCAAATAATGTAGAAATGAGAAATCAAATCCCATCCAAAGCACATGAAACCCTTTATTCTATCCATACTGGTACAACTAAGAGGTGTAAGGATCTCAAAGAGTACTTTTGGAAAAATGAAATGAAAAATTATGTGGCGAAGTACATGCAGAGGTACATGACTTGTCAAAAAGTCAAGGCTGAACATATGAGACCTACTAGGGAGTTACAATTAATTGAAATTCTTGAGTATAAATGGGAGAAAATTGCTATGGGTTTTATAGTTGGATTACATAAAATGCATGAAAGATATGATATAATATGTGTAATTGTAGATCGATTGACTAAATTAATACATTTTCTATCAATGAAAATCACTTATTCATTGGAAAGATTAGCTGAATTATATGTAACTAAGATTGTCATACTACACTGAATACCATGATCGATCATTTCTGACTGCGATATTCGATTTACTTCTACATTTTGGAGGAAAGTTCAACAAGCTTTAGGAACAAAGCTACTTTTTGGCACAACTTTCCATCCACAAATAGATGGGTAGTTAGAATGAACCATCCAAACTCTAGAGGATATGCTCTAGGTAGGTGTGATAGACTTTAAAGGAGTATGGAATAAGAAGCTTCCATTAATAGAGTTCTCTTATAATAAAAGCTATTAGGATTCTATCAAGGCAAAACCTTATAAAGTGCTTTATGGAAGGAGATGTATATCCCTAATCTATTGGTATGAACCTAGGAAAAAAGCATTTAGAAACCACTGACTTCATAAGGGAGACCACTGAAGCAAAATTGAAAATCAAGAAAAGGATAAAAACTGCCCAAAGTCGATAGAAAAGCTATGCTGACAAACGGAGAGCACCATTGGAATTTCAAGTGGGAGACGTAGTTTTTCTTAAGGTTTCACCAATAAAAAGTGTAATAAGGTTTGGGAAGAAGGAAATATTATGTGCAAGTTATATTGGACCGTTTTAGATCCTCGAATAAGTAGAAAAAGTAGCATATAGACTAGAACTATCACAAGAGTTGGCTAATATGCACAACGTCTTTCATGTATCAATGCTGAAGAAGTACGTCCCAGACCCTTCGCAAGTGCTAAATCATGAACCCATCAAGATTCATGAAGACTAGCTCTATCATGAATCTTGATGAGTAATGTACATAACGTCTTTCATGTATCAATGCTGAAAAAGTACATCCTAGACTCTTCACAGGTGATAAATCATGAACCCATCAAGATTCATGAAGACTAGCTCTATCATGAATCTTGATGGGTAATGTACACAACGTCTTTCATGTATCAATACTGAAGAAGTATGTCTCGAACCCTTCACAAGTTCCAAATCATGAACCCATCAAGATTCATGAAGACTTAACCAATGAAGAAAAACCAGTTAAAATTTAAGCGCGTGAAGAGAAAACTCTTCGGAATAAGACAATACCATTGGTTAAGGTATTATGGCGTAATCATAAAATCAAAAAAGCTATATGGGAACGAGAAGAAGAGATGAAGAAATAGTATCCACACCTATTCTAATTTTTGAGGACAAAAATTTTATAAGTAGGAGAGACTGTAAACCCCGAGAAAACCTTAGATTTGTAAAATTAGTTTAATAATTGTTAATTATCATGATCTTTAATATTAATATATTCTCTTGAAGAATGAACTTATCATGATTCATTTTCTTGTCTAAAATTTTATTATGTAGATTTAATTTCTTTAATCATAGAAATTGAGTAGTTATACAGTAATGAATTTCATGAATATATTGAAGTGAGATACACATAAGAAAGTTAAGTTGAACTATGTGCCTAATTTTAAATATAAATTATTCTACAATATGTATGGTTATTATTGTTTATAAGAAGTAGGCTTAGTTAATTATGTTTACTATTGGATCTTATATTGTTTGACTTCAATAATTATTTATCTTGGCCCAATAGGTAATAGGAAAGTCCAAATTTGAAATTGTTAATATTCTTATTTGTAATTATCATTACGTTTTAATGCTTTAGTCCAATATAATTTATCTTGACCCAATAGGTTATAAGAGAGCCTAAGTTGAAATAAGTATTTCAAGCCCAAGTAATAAGTTAAAAAGTCACAAGCAAAATATATATATATATAGTAAAAAAGAATTAATGGTGTAGCCATTAACATATTTTAATAATGTGCATATGCATTCATCAATTCACTTATAAGAATAGAAAATGATATAAAAGACCATTAATATATTCTATCTATATATTATTATCATTAAAATAAAAGAAATTTATTAATTACATTCGAAAACAAAATAAAAATTAGGTAAGTTATGTAATCATACATTAATTATTTGAATGGTATATCCATTATGTAGATTTTATAGATATTAATTGTAAATATGATAAGTAAGATAATACATTATTTTTTTTACGTGGATGATGCATAGTTAGATTAGTAAATTAATTTAATTACATGATGAAATGATAAAAAATTTTAAAAAAAATTTGATAAAAGGTGATTATTATTAATATTTTTTTAATTGAATTTTAATTATATTTTATGTACATAATTAGCTTATAAATAAGGCATTCCTTTGTAAACACAATCAAGTTCCTTCAATTATTTTTCTTTCACGTCTCTTTCAAAGTTTCTATTCATCTATTTTGATTTCAAGAGTTTCCTCTTAGCGTTCTTCAAGTTTCAAAAGAAAAAGAAAAAGGTAATTCTTAGAACTCTTAGTCTTTCAAGATTTATATCTTTTATTGTACTTAGGTTCAAATTTAATTTATGATAAATTGAGTTAGAAACCTTACTAAGGTCTGAAAATTTTATGAGAAGTATTTCTATATGTGTACTTAAATTATGAAAAACTTCACTTTTTTACTCTACTCCCATAATTTTATAAAAATCATTTAACACAAGTTAGTCGTTAGTTAAGAAAAGTTATAAAACAGATTTTATATACTTAGTTCTACGATTTCAAAAAGCAAACGTTTTTATTTTTTATTTTTTTGCAATTTTAAATACAAGTTCATATATATGTCAAGATCATTTCTAAAAAGTTTCATCATTTTTTTATGTCTATAAAATTAATTATAATTTTTAGAATACACAATATTTCAATATTTCAAAATGCTGAAATAAATTCTATAATTACAAGTGATTAAAGTGCTATGAAATGTTCTATTTGTTGTACGTAAGTTATAATATGTTAATGATGTGATTTTAAGATTTTGAGTTTGTTTCATTTATAAAATATTTATAAAAATTCAATGATTTTCGTTTAGTCATAGCATTAACAATTTTGTTATAAATTCTAAATTAGAAAAAAAAATGGTAATATATATTATTTTTAAATTCTAAACCTTAATTCTTAGATTTATTTTTATTTCAAATAGATTTATATAAATTTTTAGAATGATTAGAATTATGTTCTATAATATGGAATTCTTTAAATTCGCATTACGCACCAAAATTCTACAATTTTAATGTGAAACATTATTTTAGGATTTATGTTATAGAAGCTTTCAAACACATAAAATTAGTTTCACATGACCAATGATAGCATATATTGATATATAAAATGAATATTGATCCATGAATAATAAATAAAAAGGATAAAGAAGAGGCACATGGTTGCAACAAAGTTAAGTGTATGGTATTTCACTGCAAATACAAAGAGTATTTTCTAAGGACTTAAGGTAAGTACAATCTCACCTACGGCATGGATAGTTTTAAAAGTATGTTCTATTTGAAATAAAAGTATTTGATATGATTAAATGTGATATTTTTCCTATGCAAGATGTCACCGTCTAGGAATCTTTAGACTTGTAATATTAGTAGAATTATTATAAACTTAGCGTCAAATTTTTATAAGTTTGCATTCGCAAATAATTGAAATTATGTCCGTAGTATTATTTTAATGTTAAATTTTATTACGTGAGAAATCTATAGTTAATCCTCATTTTAACTTAGAATTTCTAAGTTAGTTTTCCTTAATAATAAATTGATTTTACAATAATTATATTATGTACATCAATATAAC
>JXTB01000074.1:268248-293703 GCA_002914805.1 Parasponia andersonii
GAAAATTTAGACTCACCTAGCTCGGAGTTCCTTGGATTATATTTCCTTGCAACACCAAACGACTTTTCAGTTGATCGATATAGCTTTTCTCGTGTATTGTTCACTTGCATGGTCGAAGCTATTTATAGAACTTCCTGACGAGTAATTGATTCGTGGATTTCACATTTCACTTCAGTGTTTCCAAGTGTTTTCCACAAACATCCTTTTTCCACAACTACCTTTTGAGTGTTCCCATGTGTGTAATTAATCAACCTAGCTGCCTAGCCAGCCAGAAGTGAGTAATGCAGAAAGTGTTCCCATTTGTCGATGGAGTACGTACCCAGGAGAATTAATTACTCTCTCCACAACTAACTCCAAGTGTTCCCATTCATCCTATGTATAAAAAGTCTCATAATTAATTAACAGTGACGAATTTTTGTATTCGCTAGATGCATGTGAAAATTGCTCTCAATTAAATTGATTTGTTGTTGGATTACGAAAATTAAGTAGTACATAACGTAATAATATGCTTAAAGAAGTAAGCTAGGAATTTATGGAAGTGATATGTAGTAGAAGAGAAAGAAGTGTGCGACACTATGAAAAATGTTAAAAGCCAAAATCTTTTATTATTTTCTTCCAACACTATGAAAATAATGAACATTGGCAACATTGTTTTAGTTAAACTCAAAAATAAAAAATAAAAAATAGTTATGCATTATTGAATTGAGCAATAACTTTATGTCATTGATCAGGATCATCAATAATAACGGAAAAACGTTATCACGAACAGAAATCCAAAATTAAGATTTTTAGTAATTTTAAGTGAAAACATAATATAAGAACGGAAAAACGTTGTCACGAACAGAAATCCAAAGTCAGGATTTTTAGTAATTTTAAGTGAAAACATAATTAAATATTGAGTTTATAAAATTCAGAAAAAATTAAGTACTTGAAATTTTTATTTTAGTCCTTAACAGCTTATATATTTCATAAATAGGAAACCTTTCATTTATCTTTATTTTCTCAAGAAAAAATTCATCTGAAATTTAGAGGAATTCTACCTAATTAGTTTAGAAACTTTTTGTTAAATCATAAATTTTAGTAAAATGAGTTCAATTTAAAATCTTAGTTACAATGTCCAAAATAATTTATATAAAATCAATTGTGGTTTTAAGTATTTAATTTAATAACAAAACTATTCTCATACATATACTTAGTAATTAAACTATACTTAGCTAAATATTTGAACGAGGAAAGAAATTAAACATGATATAAATATCCAACAGGGAATAGGAATAGGATTGCAGACACAAGCCAAATAGCTTATCTAACTATCGAGATCACTACCCAAAATACACAAATACCTGAAAGTGGGAGGAAGTATGAGAGTAAGTATGTGAATACTCAATAGAGATTCAACTATAGGTTTTTATTCAGAATAGAAAACTTACTTTTAAAGTCCTGCATGCAGTGACGAAGCTAGAAAATTTTTTCAGGGAGGGCAAAATCGAATGCTAAATTTAGTTTTTTTTTTTCCTTCTTTTAGTTCTTTGTATCTTGTTTCTTCAATTCCTTCAAATAGATTTATAATTGAGAAGTATAATTTAGGATAATTCTAAAAATGATAATATCTAAATACACATAGTCAATATGGACCAAAATATGATTAAAAAGATTTTTTTTTTAATGATGTCCAAATAAAAATTATTCGTAAAAGTATGGGAAAAAAATAAACTAGTTAAGCATATTAAAAGTAAAATTGTAAAATTGTAAAATTCAATGAGGCGATTGAGAAATATTATTGAATTTTTTTATGAGATATGTAGGTGAATTTTTAAATATTTAAAATTTGGGGGGGAATGAGGGATAAAATTGAATATTTTATCAATAAAGGGATAAAAGTTATAATTTTGAATATGCTCCCCTAGGCCTAAGGTGGCTCCGTGCTTGCCTGCATAGCCAGTAAAATATTCAAACCGATTCCAAAAATCCAATTGAAAATATTGTGTAAAGGTTTAAATCTTCCAAAACATTATAAAATAGCATCTCAAACCAAAATCATTTTCCAAAACTTCAATTATTCCAAACTCTTATAAAACATAGTCTAAAATCAAAATCATTATCCACAGGTTCAAACATTCCAAACCATTGTAAAGTATCACATCAAATCCAATACATATCTATTCAAGTGAAGCACATAAAAGGTAATACAATTAATGACATATCCGAGCTACCAAAGACTGGTGATTGTAAATATGCAAGCTAGTGTGAGTGACCCAAATAGATGACTACATATGTATATTGTGTCCGAGTCACCTGAGTTTGTGACCGTAAGTATGATATGTAATCAGAGCATCTTAGATAGGGCACCATAAGTCCAAGCACCCAGCAGAATATCGTAAGTCCATTAGTCGCATAGGTACAATAATGTATGCAATGCTATATGAATGACAAGAATAAAATATATACTATTTTCTACAAAATGTCAAAATAGACCGTACAATATTTTTAATCAATAAAGTTTAGTTCTCAAAACTAAATTATTATTCAGTTTAGATTTTTATAAAAGTTTCAGCAACATAATAGCTGTTTTTATCAAAACTAGTATAATTCAGTTCTTGCAAAAAAGTATTCCAAAACAAGATATTTGGCATATCGACTAGTGTAACGTACTTCTCAGACAATTTAAATATCAAATCATGTCAAAGTAGGTATAAATCATATTTTTACCAAATATTTCACAAAATTATATGTTAATTCAAAATATGTGAAAATCAAAATTAAATCAATTTTAAAATCAAATAATTGAATCCCTACCTTAATCGAGTGACTAGATAGCACTATAGTGCTATTGAGAGCATTTGACATCATTCAGAGGGTCGGGGTTCATTTTTGAATTCTCGATTGTTCGCTTTGAAATGTCGTCTCCAACGGAATCTTGAATGGAGAAACAGACAACACCACTGAATTCTTTACTCGTAAATTAGCTAGGTTAGACATATAATTCGACCAATTTAAGTTCGGGCCGAATCTTGGTCTCGTGGCATGCAAAAAGGGGCGAAATCCGAGCTGTCGGATTTTGTTTTCGGTGTTGATTACTAAACATAGACTATATATATATATATATATATATTTCAAACTTCATATTTTCAAGGGTGCATCACAAATATGAATTTTATTTAACAATTTAACAGTCGGATTAAAAAGTCAATACACAAACCAAAAAGCTCAAAATTGTTCATCAACGGCAAAATTAAATTTGGGCAAAATCGAATTAAGAGATATATACCACTAGAAAGCTTACGAGCAGACGAATTGAATGCCACTAGTTTTGGGCCTTGCTATTGCCAGAATTGTCGTCGGCGATCGAAAATTTCTGCGATCGTTTTCCGTCGTCGCCAGCAAACTAGTGCTCCAGCGGTGTCCTCACTCCAGCAGGGGAAGTTTTCAAGAGAGCCGTTACGATGGCAGTGGTGGCAAAGCTCAATAAGGGCCTGAGGAGCTCCAACAGCGAGCTACAATGGCATCGGGTTCTGATAAACTCTATTTTTATAGGGTTATTTATACATTTTATTCATTAAAAATGTGTATTAGAGTAATTTTAATTTAAGTAATTTATTTTGTTTTATTTTGTTATGGGTTGCATTCAGTTTTATTTAATTTTATATTATTTTATTAGATTTAGGTAAATTAATTTAATTAGTTTAAGTTTATTTAATTTGAATTAGGTTTTTATTAGATTTATATTTAATTTGGTTTGACTCAGGAAGAAAAACGGAGGATTTCTATGCAACGACCAGACTACTTCTGTCCGTTAACTACTTATCTTCTTTGCTTAAAAAAAAAAATTTAAATGCTAAAAATTCATGACAATTTTTTTTTTTTGCTTTTATTTCTTTTTAAGAGATTTATATTCATAACTAACGATTTACATAAATTTTAAAAACAAGTAAATGCTTCTCAATAGTTAAGTACCCTTTATTTAAATTTGATTATAAACTTTTTATTAACGTGATTTAAATAATGTGCAACCATAAAGGGCTCCCAAGTGAGGAGGGAGGGTCACATACGGACCACTTAAGTCCCAAGCTCTCCTTAGACAGTTTAGGTCTTTTTGACAAAATCCCTTATGTTTTGCATTTATTTAAATCAAAATATTTTCTCTTTTATATCTAAAAAAAAACGTTTG
Source organism: Parasponia andersonii (assembly GCA_002914805.1). NCBI lineage: Eukaryota > Viridiplantae > Streptophyta > Magnoliopsida > Rosales > Cannabaceae > Trema > Trema andersonii. The sequence goes on from JXTB01000074.1 coordinate 272,417, forward strand.
TTTTACTTCTATTAAATCGAAATACATTTTCAAATTCAATTTAATTAAATCATGCATTATGAAATAAAATGCTAAGTTATCAGTACGTTTTCAAACAACATCAAGCTTATATAATTGAAATCATTTGTCTCATAATAAAACATATGCGGAAGTAATTTTAATGGAGGTATTCCATTGACCGTGTCTCGCATCATCCCAGCCTCAATTCCAACTATCCCATCAATCAAATCAGAGGTTTCTTTCGTTTAGTACCTATAGCATGGATACTCATAAAATGTAAGCTTTTACTCAGTAAGTACAATGAAATTCTCACAAAACATTTTACTTATGAACAAACAATTCTCTCTTTTTTTTTTTGAAAGTTCAATTATGCTGTTTTTATGAAATCATTACTTTATGCTTTATTAGAAGATATTGTATTATGATTTTATCTCATTCTTGATTGTAAAGTCTTTTATCTTTCTTATGGGCACTGGTGTACATACTGAGTGTGTACTACCAAATGGAGAATCAGGGGAGCTACCCAACTAAAAACACCCACGGTTATAATCTTAACATACTTTTTCTCGGGAATCCTCGCTTAGGGGAGGTCGGCCTTATCTTCCCTCGGATATCCTCACCTAGTAGAGTTTGGTACGACACCTTTAAATTCTTTATCTTATTTAGTCTTTTCTTAATATAAGTGGGTACACTTCAATGAACCCAAACTTGTATTCAACTATCATAGCATTTCTTTTGTTACGGTATGTTGAAGTATGATAACATTGTAAAGTAAGCATACATCATTTTTTTATAGCATAAGAAAAGTATCTTTATAAGCATATATTATACATAGGCCATACAATAATAATATAAAGGCAAGTTAATACATGAAATTAATTCAAACATATCATACTGTAAACATGAAACATTTTCAACCATCTATGCCATAGGTGAAATTGCACTTACCTCGTAATATGATTGTCCTATTTCATCTCGTTAATTACGTACGTCTAGATTGAAGTTTGCCCTGACGTATATATACTCTATTTGTTAGAAAAGCTTTAAACTGGCCTTATACTTTTTTTTTTTTACTTCTAATTACTTATTAGGCTTAAAATATTTAAGATTCCGTCTTGATCCAGCATAAAACTTCACATTTGAGAAATAATGTCACGCTATATTCATTGACTAATTTATACTTTCACTTAGATGGATGAGATTTGATTCTCCTTAACTTTGATCATAGTGATCTTTTTAATCTATCAATAATTTGGTTATTGATTTGATTAATATCATCCTAAATTAATTAAGTTTCCTAATTATATTTCTTTTTATCAAATACTTTGAATTATTCTTGATTAATTTTTTTTATTCGTAATTAAAAGTCATAATATAATAATTGAGTCAACCATACTAAGGGATATACAAATTTAATATCTAAAATCATACTTGAACTAAATATTATTTGGTATTGACTGCGCTTTTAGGCCTATCACTAAACTTAGGTAAAATACAATTAGAGGCATATATTACTTATTTTCTATAATTGATTTCATGTCTTAAATTTAAGTAAATCTTTTCTTATCCCAATTAGAGATCTAAAATATTTTTTTTTTATTCTTATACCAAATTTCCAACCCAATATTTTAAATTTTATAATTTATATTTTTACCCAAAATCTTAAGATTTCTAACATTTATGTCCTCTAATGGTAAATATTGAGTTATATCTTATTATTATTTTTTTTGTTAAAGATTCTTTCTTTATTTACTTTTACAATTTAAAATAGTCTTAAAATTGCCTAAAATAAATAATTCACATATTTTACCCATATTTTGTCAAAATTACACTTTTGACCCAAATACTCAAAATTTTTGCATTTTAGTCCTTCCAACTTTTGAGCAAACATCTTTAATTTTTCGAAAGAATTTCTAATGGGTAAAAATATGTTCTAAATTATCTAAGTCTAAATCATCAAGCTTGGTTCCTTTTCATGCATTTTTTTTAGGGTCTTACACTAAAAAAAATCTTCCACTTTTTTGTGTTCAGTCATTTTGATTTTACTATTATTATTATTATTATGAAGTATTCATATTTAGAGGCTTAAGAAATCAACAAAATAAGTCTCAATGTAATATAAATTATATAACATCTAAAGTAGGTCAAATATGTTATTACCTATTTATTCTTTTATATAATCTATTTAAACACATAACAAGCAAGGTGAGGGAATAAATACCTTCCAAGTTTGGATCTTCTTTCTTAGGTCTCTACCACAAAATTAAGTGCTATCTTCTCTTGATTATAATTGTAAATTTCTAGAGTCGATGGGTAAAATATTGTATCTCTTGTGGATTCGGAAGAAAGTGAAGTAGAAAGAGTTTTTTTTTTTTTTTGAGAAGGAATAATTGGAAATATGAAGATAATTTTGGCTAAGTAATTTGAAATATTAAGCATGGATTTGAATTGCCAAATGAATGATCTATTTATAGGCCATCTATTGAAGGTATCCAATAATACATACTTTCACATTCCATTAAATAATCCAAGCATCATTATTATCAATTTGTCAATATATCTTCTTTTCCTACTCCATTACCTTACCTTTTACTTTATTTTTTTTTACTCTTCCACTACTTTTATCTCTAATCTTTCTTCTTTTTCAATTATGAATCTAATACCACTAGCTCCCAAAGAAAGTCTCCACTATATTAATCTTTTTTATACCTTTTGAATTATTTTAGAGACAAAAGTTACTAATTACTTTTGTATATGTCTTCCACTTTGAATTATGGCCACTAATTTCCAAAAAATATTTCCATTATAATTTTCTTTTTTTCCTACCTTTTGAATTACTCATTAACTTTATTCCTTTCCTTTTCTATTTCACTCATTGAAAGTTATTACCTTCCTAAGATAAAACTTTATTACTTTTATTACTTTTCATCTTTTTCTATAACTTATTTTCCTCCCTTAGATTGATTTGTCTACTTAACTCTTTATATACTTAAATCCTAGCCATTCAAATTATGCCATGGTACTATTTTGGTGCAACCATTAACTTTAGGTTATAAAATGTAACAATTTTAATGTGACATAAATATGTCACATTTTTACTTAGGTTATATTGATGTATATAATATAATTATTGTAAAATTAATTTATTATTAAGGAAAAACTAACTTAGAAATTCTATGTTAAAATGAGGATTAACTATGGTTTTCTCACGTAATAAAATTTAACATTAAAATAATACTACGCACATAATTTCAAGTATTTGTGAATGCAAACTTAATAAAATTCGACACTAAGTATATAATAATTCTACTAATATTACAAGTCTAAATATTCCTAGGGGGTGACATTCTAGCTGTCAGATGAGCTTTTAAATGGACCAGATTAGCGCGTGCTCATCACGCACATGTGCAACGAGTGGAGCAGCTGGAGCAGGGAACAGGTGGGGCCCACGTGTTGCTGCAGCTGATGGAATGTCTGATCCTATGCGCCAACACCTCGTACATCCAGTTTTGAGATTCAACGAGAAAGAACCACGTCAACTCAATCAAAGTCATATTTCTGTTGTCCAATCAGCGCCTGATTTCGTGCCGAGCTCACATGTTTTACGCCGCGTCTGATAATCGCCCAAGTATAAGAAATTGAATAGGAACATGGGAGAACGGGAAAGAAAAAAAGAGGAGAAAAAAGGGGAAATTGACACATATCTTCCACCAATCAGAAAAGACCTTTGGAGAACATGAATTCACTCTCATTAGCGATAAAAGGGCTACGAGACTAGAGGGAAAAAAGCACACCATTCTAGAGAGAGAAACACAATAGTCCAGAAGGAGAGAGAGATTAATAGAGAGAGTAATTGGAGGCCAAATTGGAAGAGGAGGCTCGCAATTATTCTCAATCACTCTACACTCTGTGAAACTCTCGTTTGTTTTATTTTTATTTTTAGTTTTGTTATTTAAGTTATGAACTAATTTAATTTTTCTAGGATTACAATGAGATCTCTATATATAGTTTGAATTATGATATTTCCTCTTTGATTTTGCAATTTTAATTTATGAATTGTTTATTCTATCTTGCTCTTAACACTTTTGAGTGCCTGATCACAACTAAAATTGATATTGGTAATTTGTATGAACTTAGAAAAACAATTTCAGATTTAAACCTAGATAGAATAAAACATGATCATGATTAGATGAGTTTATGTTGGATAGGAGTATACTTACATAACATATGCAATCATTGAAAGACCTTACTCTTAATGAATCTTTTCTTAATCTAATTCACATAGGAATATAGTGAATCAATTAGAGGAGATAATTTTACATGACTATCGGAAGAGGCTTGTAGATACACTAGGGTTCTTAATTGACAATTCGGGTTAAATAGTAATTCAAAGAGGGTAACTAGTGATTCAAGCATATATAGAGTGAAAATTGTAAACCTAGGTTTATTTTCTTTGATGATTTGATAAATTACTTGCACTCTTTAGTTTTGTTTTATTTATTTTCTTATTTTCTTTTAGTTTATATTTTTAGTTTTAGAATTTTTAAATTGATTGTTTTGATAAATTGATAACTAATGTAGGTTAGTACTTAAAAATTTATAACAATTTCTCTGTGGAAACGATATCTTTATTCATTACTTTATTACTTGTTCGATACGTGTACTTGCGTATAAAAAATCCATAACAAGTTTTTGGCTTAGTTGCCAGGGAAATTGTTTTATAATTTTTTGTTAAAAATAATATCCATTAGTTGAGATTTAATTCAAACTTTTATTTTATTATTATTATTTGTTTATTTATTTATTAATTTAGTTTTATTTTTATTTTTTTTTCTTTGATAATCTCAAGTACTTTTTAGTAGTACATGAGACATACGAGAAGTTGGGAGCTTTTACTGTTGGATCCTGAGATTGAAAGAACGCTAAGAGAGATTCGAAGAGCAAAAAATCGACAAGTAAATCCTCCAGCACTAATGGGTGACCAAGATGAGACAATGCCTCTACGTGATTATGTTGTCCAATTGATTGATGGCCTCAGTTCAAGTATTCGAAGACCTGCCATTAATGTTAACAACTTCGAACTGAAGCCCGCTATTATTCAGATGATCCAGAGCTTAGTCCAATTTGGAGGATTTCCTAGTGATGATCCGAACCAGTACATTGTGAATTTTCTGGAAATTTACGATACTTTCAAGCATAATGGGGCTTCTGATGATGCAATCATGTTGCAGCTTTTCCCTTTCTCTCTATTGGATAAAGCAAAGAGCTGGTTGAACTCCTTACTAGTCGGATCAATCACTACATGGGATGATTTGGCACAGAAATTTTTGGCAAAGTTTTTTCTACCAGCAAAGACAGCCAAGATATGCAATGATATCACCTCTTTTGTCCAATTCGACAATGAATAATTATATAAGGCTTGGGAGCGTTATAAAGATATGTTAAGAAGATGCCCACATCATGGGATCCTGAAGTGATCATTAGTTCAAATATTCTATAATGGCCTGATAGGACACCTAAGAACAATAGTTGATGCAGTAGCTGGAGGTGCCTTGATGGGAAAATCTACAGATGAGGCATATGATCTATTAGAGGAGATGACAGCCAATAACTACTAGTGGCCAACAGAAAGAATGAATCCAAAGAGTGCAGCTAGCATAAATGAATTAGAGACCATGGCTTCCTTAGTAGCACAAGTTAATGCTTTATCTAAGAAGATTGACTCAATGGGAATTCAAGTGATGCACAAGTCATATACAGTTTGTGAAATTTGTTGTGACAATCATGTGATTGGCAAATGTCCCCTTACTATTGAATCAGCACAGTATATCAACAACTTCAACCAATAACAGAACAATCCCTACTCTAATTTCTACAACCTAGGATGGAAAAATCACCCTAATATTTCTTGGAATAACACCAACAACCAAGGGTCCATTTCAGTTGGATGTTCTATGCCTCCACTTGGATTTGCATAATAAGCCTTGCCACCACAGCAAGAGAAAAAGCCATCACTTGATGAGATATTTATGCATTACATGGCCAAGAACGATGCAATTCTTCAAAACCAAGCTGCTATATTGAGATCTTTTGAGATGTAGTTAGGTCAATTAGGCAATGTTGTTAATAAACGTCCTCAAGGAACACTGCCAGGGAATACAGAGGTGAATTCAAAGATAGAAAACAAAGAGCAGTACAAAGTAATCACCTTGAGAAATGGTAAAGAAGTGCGAAAAGAAGTTGAGGAACCTGTTGGGACTAAGGGTGAGAATATTGAAGAGAAATTGCATGAGAAGAGCTTACCAGAAGCAACATCTAAGCCAAAAATGACTCCATATAACCCACCTCCACCATTCCCACAGAGATTTCAAAAGAAGAAACTTGACCAGCAATTCTCAAGATTTTTGGAGATATTTAAGAAGTTGCACATTAATATCCCATTCGCAGAAGCTCTGGAGAAAATGTCTAGCTACGTTAAATTCATGAAAGATATTTTATCTAAAAAGAGAAGGTTGGGAGAATTTGAGATAGTAGCTCTTACAGAGGAGTGCAGCGCATCCTTCTTAACAAATTACTTCCAAAGCTAAAAGATCTTGGGCGCTTTACTATTCCGTGCAGAATTGGTGAGCAATTTTTTGGGCAAGCATTATGTGATTTGGGCGCCAGTATAAACTTGATGCCGCTGACCATATTTCAAAGATTGGGTTTGGGGGAGGCAAGACCAACCACTGTCACCCTACAGTTAGCTGATAGATCTCTTACATACCCAAGGGGAATAGTCGAGGATGTTTTGGTGAATGTTGATAAGTTTATTTTTCCCGCAGACTTTATTGTGCTAGATATGGAGGAGGATCGAGATATTCCTTTGATTTTGGGTAGGCCATTCCTTGCCACTGGAAGAATGCTTATTGATGTACGAAAAGGAGAGTTGACCATGAGAGTACAGAATGAAAAGGTGACGTTCAACGTGTTCAAGGCAATGAAGTTTCTAATTGACTCTGAAGACTATTTTCATATTGATATGGTTGATAGAGTGGTTGATGAAACTTGTGGGAATGCCACTATTGGAGACCTGCTTGAAGATTCATTAATTAATTCATCTAATGTGGAGACACTAGAAGCCAAGGAGTGTTTGAACTTGCTGAATGCTGTGCCTCGATTTGATAAGACTAAGCAAAAGTTTACAGTTTTAGAGCTACCATCGGGCAGTGAACCCCACACTTAGCCATTTATTCAAGAACCACTGTCTTTAGAACTAAAGCCATTGCCGAGTCATTTGCGCTATGCTTTCTTAGGCAAGTCCTCTACTCTTCCTGTTATAATTTCAGCCGATCTTGATGACACACAGAAGGGAAAAATGTTGAGAGTATTGAAAGAATACAGGAAAGCTTTGGGGTGGTCAATAGGAGACATTCGATGTATTAGTCCGTCCTTTTGAATGCATAAAATTCTGCTAGAAAATAATCACAAAGCTATAGTGGAGCACGAACGACATTTAAATCCAATTATAAAACAAGTAATCAAAAAGAAGATAATAAAGTGGTTAGATGCAGGAATTATTTACCCAATTTCTGATAGCTCATGGGTGAGCCTAGTACAATGTGTTTTGAAGAAGGGTGGTATGACTGTGGTAGCTAATGAGAACATGAGCTTATTCCAACAAGAATAGTAACTAGGTGGAGAGTTTGTATGGACCACTGAAAATTAAATAAAGTAACTCGCAAGGATCATTTTCCACTACCCTTTATTGATCAGATGCTCGATAGATTAGCAGGACATAATTACTATTATTTCTTGGATGGATACTTGGGGTATAATTAGATTGCCATAGCGCCAGAAGATCAGGAGAAAACCATATTTACTTGCCCTTATGAAACTTTTACTTTTAGAAGATTGTTCTTCGGCCTATGCAATGCTCCAGCTACCTTACAACGATGTATGATGGCGATCTTTACCGATATGGTAGAGTAATATTTAGAGGTATTCATGGATGATTTCTCAATTTTTGGTGATTCATTTGACATGTGTCTACATAATTTAGCTCTTGTACAGAAACGATGTGAAGATACTAATTAAGTGCTAAACTAGGAGAAATGTCATTTCATAGTCTAAGAGGGTATTGTACTTGGGCATCGGGTTTCAAGTAAAAGAATTGAAGTTGATAAAGCAAAGATAGAGACTATTGAGAAACTTCCTCTGCCTATAAATGTAAAAGGGGTTCGTAGTTTTCTTAGACATGCTAGGTTTTATAGAAGAGTCATCAAGGATTTTTCGAAGATTGCCAAACCACTATGTAACTTACTAGAGAGAGATGAAGTCTTTAATTTTGATGAAGTATGCCTTGAAGCCTTTACCACTTTGAAGAACAAGCTAGTGACAACTCTTATCATGGTTGTACCAGATTGGTTTATTCCTTTTGAGCTCATGTGTAATGCAAGTGATTATGCAGTTGAGGCAGTTTTGGGGCAGCGCAAGGAGAAGATGTTTCATGCTATTTATTACTTTAGTAAGACATTGAATGATGCTCAAATTAACTACATGACTACTGAGAAAGAGTTATTGGCTGTGGTTTTTGCTTTTGACAAATTTAGATCCTATCTCATTGGCACTAAAGTAATTGTTTACATAGATCACTCTGCAATTAAGTACCTCATTGCCAAAAAGGACGCAAAGCCAAGGTTTATTAGGTGGATACAAGGTTGATTAGGTAGATACTTCTATTATAAGAATTTGATCTTGAAGTGCGAGACTGAAAAAGAACAGAAAATCAAGTGGCAGACCACCTCTCAAGATTGGAGAATGGAAAGAAAGAAGGATATACTACTCTAATCAATGAGTCTTTTCTTGATGAGCAACTCTTTAGCCAGTTACCTCCATATCTTACATTCTAGTAGAAGAAAAAGTTTCTACATGATATGAAATACTATTTCTGGGATGAACCATTTTTATTCAAGCAATGTGCCGACCAAATTATACGGAGATGTGTTCCAAAGGAAGAAATAGAAGACATACTCCATCATTGTCACTCTTCCGAGTATCGAGGTCATTTTTGAGGTGAAAAAACTATAGCAAAAGTCCTCCGATCAGGATTCTATTGGCCTATACTATTTAAAGATGCCCATTATTTTGTTTCGAGGTGTGATCGGTGTTAAAGAGTGGGTAATATTTCTCGTCGTCATGAAATGCCGTTGAATAGTATTTTAGAACTGGAGATCTTTGACATCTGGGGTATAGATTTCATGGGACCATTCATTCCATCTTTTGGTAATCTTTACATCCTAGTCACAGTATATTATGTGTCCAAATAGGTGGAAGCCGTAGCATTACCAACCAACGATTCTAAAGTGGTGATGAATTTCTTGAAAAAGAATGTCTTTAATCATTTTGGTACATCGAAAGCTATCATCAGTGATAAGGGGACGTATTTTTGTAATAAGAACTTCGAAGCTCTTCTTGCTAAATATGGTGTGACTCACAAGATTTCTACAGCTTATCATCCACAGACAAGTGGGTAAGTAGAGATTTCCAACCGAGAAGTGAAGAGAATTCTTGAAAAAATAGTGTCTCCCAATAGAAAGGATTGGTCTAGGAGGTTGGATGATGCGTTGTGGGCATACAGAAATGCATGTAAGACATCGATTGGTATGTCTTCGTATTGATTAGTCTTCAAGAAAGCATGTCATCTTCCAGTGGAGTTAGAGCATCACGCGTACTAGGCAATTAAGAAGCTTAATTTTGATATGCAAGCTGCTGGTGCTAAATGTCTCTTGCAATTGAGAGAGATGGATGAGTTTCGTATCCAAGCTTATGAAAATAAAAAGCTATATAAGGAGAAAATGAAAAGATGGCATGACAAGAAGATACTAGATCAGTGATTTGAACCAGGTCAACGAGTGCTCCTCTTTAATTCACAGTTAAAATTATTTTCGGGGAAGCTGAAGTCAAGATGGTCGAGACCATTTCGTGCCACCTAAGTGTTTCCATATGGAGTTATGGAGGTTGAAGATGAAGGGTCCAAGAGAATTTTCAAAGTTAATGGACAATGGCTTAAGCATTATTATCGAGGAGAGTTTGATCGGGAAAAGACCTCCATTACTTTGTCCAACCCGAACTGAACAAACAGAGAGTTAGGCTGACGACTTAAAATCAAGTGCTTTTTGGGAGGCAACCCATGAACTATTTTTTCTTTTTCTTTTTAATTTTGAATTTATTAGGTTTCTTTTCCTTTTTTATGTTTTGTCTGTTTTGTTTTTGAGTGTTTCAGGTTTTTGCACAAGTTTGGGGGTCGATATGTGGACTTCAGTAACTCAACTAGAAGCTTCCACCTTCGTGTGAAAATCTGAGGGAGTTTTCTTTTACCTTATCTTTTATTTTTAACATTGAGGACAATGTTAATTTTAAGTTTGGGGTTAGGGAGTTAAAATTTTCAACAAAAAAAAATCGAATAGTTTTGTTTTCATGACCTAGTTTGATAACCGAATATCGATGATAAGAACTTAATTTAACTGAATAAGGTTCTTGGAAGAACGATGAACATTGTTCTTGTTTGTGTGCTCGATTATGTGTTAGTTTGGTTTTGCTTATGATTCCTTGAAATTTTGAGTACATGAATATTTGCATTTAATTATTTTGCTTACTTAGAGAAAGTTTATATGGATTAAGTACATTCTTTGAAATCTCATTAATAAACTCTACAACCTGTTTGATTATAACTTGAGAAGAAATCCTAGACTATATTGCATTATAGATATGATTTAGGCCATCTTTGAATCGATTGAGCCTTTGAAGCCTACTCTTGACACTTGTTTATTCTTTGTTTACCCCTTTGAGCCTGTACTGTCCTTTTCTTTGACACCCATATTTTTTTTAGCCTAGCTTTTAAATTATTTCCAACATTTTTCTTTACGCTCGATAGCACATGTGATCATTATTATCTTTTTTATACTATGTGACAATTTGGGAGGAAGCATGGTGTTGAGAAAAATTTTGTGAAGACATATGAAGGAAAAAAAAATGCTATACCCTTGTGCAAAAAGAAAAAAAATATTGAAAAAAAAAGATTGAAAATTCATAAGTTTGGGGTATAGTACTTCAATAAGAAAATATGGTATGAAAGACAAAAGTAAAAAACAAGTTTGGGGGAGCTATGTCAACAAAGTGTTAAGTTAAGTTATAAAAAGATCTGAAAATAATTCATGTGCTTAAAGGAGATTTGAGCCACAAAAATATCTTTTATTCTACCTGATACCTTAGCCATATATTACAAGCTTAATAAAGTCCTAATGATCTTTAGTGCATTGATAGTCTATATTAGTGGAGAGTGGTATAAAAAGTAGACTTATAGAGTTTATATATTTCTATCTTGAGATTTGTTATAACTTACTTGTTTGCATAAACTGATCCGAGTTGCAAGTGATTGAATGTAATTATTTTCGCACACACATACTCAAGGAGTTTGTAGTGGAATCAGGTTGGCATTTGAATTGATATCCTAGAATTTTACAGTGTTTAGAATTTTTCCTTGAGCTTTATACTATGTGAAATCTTTGAGGCAAGTGTTGAGAGTTGAACTGGGACATGGTTTGGTCTTATTTAGGTATTTAGAATTTTAGTTTAAGTTTTCTTTCTTTCTTTCTTTTGCTCAAGGACTAGCAAAAATTCAAGTTTGGGGGCGTGATAAACTCTATTTTTATAGAGTTATTTGTACCTTTTATTCATTAAAAATATGTATTAGAGTAATTTTAATTTAAGTAATTTATTTTGTTTTTTTTTTGTTTTGGGTTGAATTCAGTTTTATTTAATTTTATGTTATTTTATTAGATTTAGGTAAATTAATTTGATTAGCTTAAGTTTATTTAATTTGAATTAGGTTTTTATTAGATTTATATTTAATTTGGTTTGAATCAGGAAGAAAAACGGAGGATTTCTAGCTATCAGATGAGCTTTTAAACGGACCAGATTAGCACGTGATGAGCACGCGCAGGCACAGCGAGTGGAGTAGCTAGAGCAGGGAACAGGTGGGGCCTGCGTGTTGTTGTAGCTGATGGAATGTCTAATCCACACCTCATACATCCGATTTTGAGATCCAACGAGAAAGAGCCACGTCAAATCAGTCAAAGCCATATTTCTGTTGTCTAATCAGCGCCTGGTTTTGTGCCGAGCTCACATATTTTACGTTGCGTCTAATAATCGCCCAAGTATTAGAAATTGAATAAGAACATGGGAGAACGGGAAATAGAAAAGAAGAGAAAAAAAAAAGGGGAAATTGATACATTTTCTACCAATCAGAAAAAACCCTTGGAGAACGTGAATTCCCTCTCATCAGCTATAAAAGAGCTACGGGACTAGAGGAAAACAAAACACACCATTCTAGAGAGAAAAACACAATAGTCCAGAGGGAGAGAGAGCAATTGGAGGCCAAATTTGTAATGCCCCAAATTCTCACTTACATAATAGGCCAATAACAAACATGTTCATATTACATAATAGATATATCATGAAACTAGTGTCAATTTTATGATAAATTGCTCATTTTGATTGTTAAATATTTTTAATATATATTATAAGTGTTCCCATGCACTGTAAAGGCTCAGTACCCTCAGAGAGAGAGCTTGGTGTATGAAAAGAACAAAGAATACATTCATGAATAATAATATGATATGCATATACATTAAAAACCATGTCTGTTGATAACTTAGTCAAATAGTAGCTTTTCGGTAAAATGCATTTTCCACACTTTTTGGAGCCAAATTCACTATTCATTTAGCACGTTAAATAGCTTTAATTTAATGTTTAGGACTCATTTCTATCATTTTCAAAAAATTTCTTACCAGGTAAGCACGAGGTGGCAGTCACTGTACTGAACCATGTTTAATTACATTAAGCTAGCTTAGATTCAACTTAATCGCATAATCTCGTCTTTGTGCATTCTATTAATTGGTCAATTATACTATATTTGCATCATAAATTAGAGTCTAATTGATTTTCTTTTTATGTTTAATGATTGGTTATAGGGCTAGGCTCTACCAAATTACAATAAGATTGGGCATATAGGATCATAAGTCAAAGTATGACTAGATTTCACTTTCTAATCTACGTTTCACCATTTTGGTCTACACTTGAGTGTATAGGATTGACCAGCAATGTGATGAGTATGCTAAGGATGGTTAAGAGCTGGACACATGGAAAGTAAGATGCAAAATACCCAAAATACCCCTTAGAATTTAAGTTATGCCATTCTTAGCCTTTAAGTATTGATTTTTGACCAAATCTGGTCATTTCTTTCCTCTTCCTCCCCAGCCACGACTTGAACTACTACAGCCACTTTTTATACTTCTCTCAACTCCCCTTATCAATATCTAAGAGTTTCCAAGTGGTAGAACTCAATTTGGAGCTCAAGCAAGCAAGATAGGTTCAAACTAGTCAAGGTAATTCTACTAGTTCTTCTTCCTAGGTTTTGTTTAGTCATTTCAATTCTCCACTTAATAATACTTAAGTAATGTTTCCTCTAGGTCCTCTTGAGTCCTAAGATCAATTTCAAATCCTTAGAAATCAGTTTTGTAGAAGTAGAAGGCAAGAGCTTCAACAAAAGTTCAAACTAGTCAAAGTGAGCTTTTTGTGGAATTTATAATTAGTAATTTATTTCTATTGTTTTAGCTCTTTAATTAAAACTTTTATTTGATGAATTAAGGTCTAAGGAAACCTTATATATGGCTGGAAACACAGAATTTAAGTGGAAGATTAAAGTTAGTCTTAAAGTCCCAAAGTTTGCTACTTGTGGATTCAAGTGTTTCCATTGTTAGAATAAGTTCCCTATACTTGTAATCTAATTTTATAAAATTGAAATCTATATTTTCTTGATCCCATGATGTAAATATATTTGTTTTGTTGCTGTTTATGCCAACAGAAAAGTGTAAAAGTGGTTCTAAACTTTGTTTAAAACGAAAGGAATTCAAGTGTACCTCGGTTGCTCTAAATGATCCTCTTTGAATTGTATATGTAGGAACTGGCTTGTTAATTGTTATTACAGGTCTTAAACCATGATTTTAATCATGTGGAGATGTCCTAAAAATAGAGGAGGTAATGTCCAAATATTTCTCCAACCAAATGGTACCATTTAGAAGCAAATAGACTAGTTTTTATGAAAGTAGATGACATTTTGGTTCATTTTGTGATTAGGGTTCCTTCTTTTGTAAAAGCTGTGATTCGGTCTTGTACTTATTTTCTTTAAAAATTTTACATTGTAGTGATGTTGTTAGTAATAAAATTGACATCAGGTCTTCTACACACCTTGCCACAGAAGATATTGACCCTTTCCACTATCTTTTCTACCGGACACAAGGTAAGTGAAGATTTATTTTAACTGCATCACAAGAACAATAGTAGATACAAGATGTTTTCCTACATGCTTATGTGTATTATTTGAAATATATGTTATTTATATTATTGTTGCAAAGCTTACGGAAACATAAGCATGGCATGATCATTTAAGCATGATTTTCAAAGAAATGAAGTTTTCCACACAATAGATTTAAAGTAGTACCATTGTACTAATTTTACGAGATATATTTTAAGTACAGTGTTTAGTCTGTCTGTGTTGGGTAAGTATAGTTTACACAGGCATCCTTCCCACATAGGTAGGCACGGCTTACCGATTGCTGGGACTGAGCATTGTACTATGAGATTTATCAGGAGCATTACTTAGTCGGTCTGCGTTCGGTAGGTATGGTTCACATTGGCCATGTGTTTCCTTTCCGCATAGCTGGGCACGGCCTATCAACTGCCGCGACTTTGTAATATACTCAAGGGCCCTATAAAGAAATGTTTTCAAAGAAAAGTGCATCAAAATGAAAAGTTATGGAAGAAAGAGTACAATGAGAATTTCAATGAAGTTTATGCATGAAATATGTTCACGAGCATGCATGATATTTACTTACTGAGCATTAGCTCATTTAGTTCTTGTGATGCAGGTGATGAGACATATGATGTATAGAGTTTTCGGTTGGCTAGCACGCTTTCTTGTCGCTATGATCATACCGATGTAGACGAGCTTGACTTGTGGATGGTATTTTCTTTGTATTTTGTTATTCTGGTGTGTTATAAATATTACTGCTGATAGCAAGATAAACTAATAAGGGTTTTAGTTCTATATTTTGTAAAGACACTTTCAAAAAGTAATGCCACGCAATTTCTTTTGTTTTAGAGTTTAAAAAGTTTAAATTTGGCCCACCTTTTTGCAAAACTAAAAAATTGGTTTATAAAAGAGTAGTACATCCTAGTTTGACCTACATAGTTGTATAGTTAAGCTAGTGGGGCGTTACAGTATTAGTATCAAAGTGGAGGTTTAGTCGTTTCTGAAAACTGCCTACGTATGTATGATCATGTGACAGAAAGCTCAGTCAACCAGTAAGTCTAATTAATTGCATACGTGTATTTTATTTTATATAAATTTGTTGCACACATTATTATTGGCTATTATATTTGTTTGTAAGTAAAGGGCCATTGTATAGGAAATTATGCCAAGGGGTAGAGGTCAGACTAGCCACCCGAGGGGTGATCAAGGTAATGATAAAGATATTACTATATATCGATTGGCTGAATTAGTACAGAGACAAGCTCAACAAATAGGGAGGCTTATAGAATGATAACAAAGGAGAGACAAACAATTACCTATACTTGTAGCTAGACAAGAAAATCATGAAGCAGCTTCTGAAAGGTTTAGGAAGAATAAAACTCTAGTTTTTAAAGGTAAAATTGATCCATTATTAGTTGAGGAGTGGATTCAGAGTTTGGAGGGTATCTTTGATTATATAAGAATCCTTGAAGAAGAGAAAGTATCTTGTGCTACTTATATGTTCCAAATGGATGCCAGGCATTGGTGGGATTCTATAAAGTCAATCGCTGATGTTAACAGTTTGACTTGGGAGAGATTCAAGGAAACCTTTTACAGGATGTACTTTAGTGAAGCTCATTGACTTGCGAAGGCAACTGAGTTTACTAATTTGAGGCAAGTGGCATGTCTGTGTGTGATTATATAAAGAAATTTGATGAACTATCCCGCTTTACTCCTCATATGGTGAGTACCAACGAGTTAAAAGTAAACTAGTTTCTACAGGGGCTCAAAGTAGAAATATATAGGGATATTAAAATGTCAATAGGAAAAAGTGCACCTTGCACAGAAGTTGCAGAGAAAGCCCTTGAAGCTGAACTGAAGGTGGTAAAGGTACTAGAAATTAGAAGAAACATAAACATGGCATGGCGAAATGTAAAATTTGGAAAAGGTACTCAATCAGGGTTTGAGGGCGGCAAAAGGAAATTTCCATAGGGTAAGGGACAAAGACAAGATCTTTCAAAGTGCTTAGTAATAAGTCAAAACATGCAATCTACTCCAACTCAGAAAGTTACATATCCCAAATGTGGAAAGCCTCATAAAGGTGAATGCCTTTTTGGTAGTAGAGCGTGTTACACCTGTGGTAAGACAGGACATTTTTCTAGAGATTGTCCCTCCATCTCCAGTAAACAAAAGAAAGTTCCAATTTATGTATTTACCATGACTGTGATAGATGCTGAGGCTGATCCATCGGTTGTAGCAGGTGAGATCTCTATCTTTGATATCTTCGTAAATACATTAATAGATTTAGGAGCTACACATTCATTTGCATCACCAGCATATGTGAGAAAATTGGGTAGATCACCTGAAACATTGAATTTAAGATACTGTGTAACTATTCCATCTGGGGAAGTGTTATATTCTGGTCATGTTTTGAGAGCATGCCCTATACAGATAGAAGGTAGAGAGTTGTGGGTAGACTTAGTAGTGTTGGATATACAAGATTTTGAGGTAATTTTGCGTATGGATTGGTTATCTAAGTATCATACTAGCATTGATTGTAATGGTAAGAGAGTAGTATTTCAGCCACCTGGTGAGGAAGAGTTTACTTTCCTTAGGTCTTCTAGGAAGAAAATGGTACTAATTATTTCAATGATAAAAGCGAGGAAGTTACTTAGGAAAGGATGTACTGGTTATTTGGCAAATGTAATGAATACTAGAGAAGAACTTCGGATGAAGCCATAGGAAGTACCAATGGTTAATGAATTTCTAGAGGCATTCCCAGAAGATCTACCAAGATTACCACCAGATAGAGAGATAGAGTTTGTTATTGACTTGCTACCTAGTATAGCTCCTATTTCTAAAGCATCCTATAGAATGGCTCTAGCAGAGTTGAAGGAATTAAAGGTACAATTACAGGAGCTTTTGGACAAGGGATTCATATGCCCAAGCTTTTCACCATGGGGTGCTCCAGTGTAGTTTGTAAAGAAGAAGGATGGAACTATGAGGCTTTATATTGATTATAGAGAGTTAAATAAGGTCACAATCAATAATAAATATCCTCTCCCTAGAATTGATGATTTGTTTGATCAATTACAAGGTGCTTTAGTATTTTCCAAGATTGATTTAAGATCGGGATACCATCAACTGAAGATTAAGGAAGAAGATATTCCTAAGACAGCTTTTAGGACGAGATACAGATACTATGAGCTTTTAGTGATGCCCTTCGGTTTAACTAATGCTCCAGTTGCTTTTATGGATATGATGAACAGAGTATTTAAGGATTTCTCAGATAGTTTTGTTATAGTGTTCATTGATGATATTTTGATCTACTCACGCTCAAGGGAGGAGAACATGGAGCATTTGAAAACAGTTTTGAGGATCCGAAATAAAGAAAAGCAGTTGTATGCAAAGTTTAAGAAGTGTGAGTTCTTATTAGAGAAAGTTATCTTCCTTGGTCATGTAGTGTCTAGAAATGGTATTTATGTGGATCCAACGAAGGTTGAAGCTGTAAGTAATTGGTCAAGACCTACAAATATTTCAGAGATTCATAGTTTCTTAGGATTGGCTAGTTATTATAGAAGATTCGTGGAAGGATTTTCTAACTTGGCTTCTCCATTAACTCAGTTGACTAGAAAGAACGTGAAATTTCATTGGGATGATAATTGTGAAAAGAGTTTCCAAGAGTTAAAGAATCGTTTGGTCAGAGCTCCTATACTTTTTATACCCACTGGATCAGGAGGATTTGTTATTTACAGTGATGCTTCAAAGAATGGTCTAGGCTATGTTCTGTTGCAAAATGGAGATTTGTTATTTACAATGTAATTTTTGCATTGAAGATTTGGAGATTTGGAGATTTGGAGAAAGATGTCAAATCTACACAGACCATAAAAGTCTTAAGTATTTCTTTACACAAAAGGAACTAAATATGAGACAGAGAAGATGGCTTGAATTGGTGAAAGACTATGACTGTGAGATTAACTATCATCCAGGAAAAGCTAATGTGGTTGCTGATGCTCTAAGTAGAAAGTCATTAGCTGCTATGTCACTTAAGTATGTTGATCGAAAGCATCTTTTGATGGATTGGCATCGATTGGAATTAGAGATTGTGCCTATAGGTTTAATGGAGAGACTAGCAACTCTTACGTTGCGATTTACAATTTTAGAGAGAATCAAACAAGACTAGAATACGGATCCGTATCTGAAAAGTTTAAAGACTAAGATAGAATCCGGAAAAGAGGTAGCCTTCTAGATTTCTAGTGATGGTGTAATCAGATATAGAAATAGACTTTGTGTGCCAAATAAAACAATTAAAAAGGAGATATTAACAGAAGCTCACACTACTCCCTAATCTATGCATCTTGGTGTTACAAAAATGTATAGGGATTTGAAAATGCATTACTGGTGGCCAAGTATGAAGAAGGATGTGATTGAGTTTGTAGAACAATGTCTCACATGTCAGCAAGTTAAAGCTAAATATCAAAGACCTGCCGGTATATTAAAACCTATACATGTGCCACAATGGAAATGGGAAGAGATTGCCATGGATTTGGTGGTTGGACTTCCTAAGACAAATAAAGGCCATGATGCTATTTGGGTTATTGTGGATAGATATACTAAGTCAGTCTATTTCCTGTCAATTAAAATGACTTATAGTTTGGATCAGTTGGCTCGGTTGTATATTCAAATAATCATTAGACTACATAGTGTTCCAAAGGTTATTATTTCTGACCGAGATGCTAGATTCACTTCAAAATTCTGGAAGAGGATTTAGGAGGCTATGGGTACAAAACTGGCAATCAGTACAGCTTTTCATCCTCAAACAGATGGACAATCAGAGAGAACCATACAGACTCTTAAGGATATGCTTGAAGCTTGTGTGTCAGATTTTCATAGATCTTGGAGCAAGTACTTACCGTTGATAGAATTTGCCTACAACAATAGTTATCAAGCTTCAATTGAAATGACTCCATATGAAGCATTGTATGGAAGAAAATGTAGATCTCTAATTCACTGGGATGAGATGCGAGAAAAGAAATTTCTTGGTCAAGAATTGGTAAGAGAAACAGCTGAAGCAGTAGAAAAGATTCGGAAATGGTTATTAGCTGTTCAGAATAGACAGAAGCATTATGCTGATCCTAGAAAGAGAGAGGTCATATTTGATGTTGGGGACAAAGTATTTTTGAAGGTTGCTCCCATAAAAGGAATCATGAGGTTTGGGAAGAAAGGAAAGCTTAGTCCTAGATATATAGGCCCATTTGAGATACTTGACAAAGTTGGAGATGTTGCCTATAGACTTGCATTACCACCCTTAATGTCAAATGTGAACAATGTTTTTCATGTCTCTATGTTAAGAAGATATGTTCCAAACCCTTCACATGTTTTGAGTTACGATCCATTGGAGTTGAGCCAAGATATGAGTTATGAAGAACAACCAGTCAAGATTTTGGATAGAAAAGAAACGGAGCTTAGAAACAAGAAGATCCCTTTGGTCAAAATACTGTGGAGGAACCACCAAGTAGAAGAGGCCACATGAGAGAGAGAAGAAGAGATGAAAACTAAGTATCCTCACGTATTCGGGTAAGCAAATTTTGAGGATGAAATTTAATAAGGAGGGAAGGATTGTAATGCCCAAGATTCTCACTTACATAATAGGCCAATAATAAACATGTTCATATTACATAATAGACATATCATGAAACTAGTGTCAATTTTATGATAAATTGCTTATTTTGATTGTTAAACGCTTTTAATATATATTATTATTCTAATGGTGGTCGAAGTGTTCCCATGTAGTGTAAAAGCTCAATACCCTCAGAGAGAGAGCTTGGTGTGTGAAAACAACAAAGAATACATTCATGAATAATAATACGATATGCACATACATTAAAAACTATGTTTGTTAATAACTTGGTCAAATAGTAGTTTTTCGGTAAAATACATTTTTCACGCTTTTTGGAGCCAAATTCACTATTCATTTAGCACGTCAAATAGCATTAATTTAATGTTTAGGACTCATTTCTAGCATTTTAAAAAATGTTCTTACCACGTAAGCACGAGGTGGTAGTTACTGTACTGAACCATGTTTAATTACACTAAGCTAGCTTAGATTCAACTTAATCGCATAATCTCGTCTTTGTGAATTCTAGTAATTGGGCAATTATACTATGTTTTCATCATAAATTAGAGTCTAATTGACTTTCTATTTATGTTTAATGATTGGTTATAGGGCTAGGTTCCACCAAATTACAATAAGATTGGCCATATAGGATCATAAGTCAAAGTATAACTAGATTTCACTTTCTAATCTAGGTTTCACCATTTTGGTCTACACTTGAGTGTATAGGATTGACCAGCAACGTGGTGAGTATGCTAAGGATGTTTTAGAGCTGAACACATAGAAAGTAAGATGCAAAATATCCAAAATACCCCTTAGAATTTAAGTTATGCCATTCTTAGCCTTTAAGTAATGATTTTTGACCAAATCTGGTCATTTCCTTACTCTTCCTCTCCAGCCACAACTTGAAGCACTCTAGCCACTTTCAATACTTTTGTCAACTCTTCTTATCCATATATAAGAGTTTCCAAGTGGTAGAACTCAATTTGGAGAACAAGAAAATAAGATAGGTTTCAAACTAGTCAAGGTAATTCTACTAGTTCTTCTTCCTAGGTTTTATTTTGTTATTTCAATTCTCCACTTGATACTATTTAAGTAATGTTTCCTCTAGGTCCTCTTGAGTCCTAAAATCAATTTTAAAGCCTTAGAAATCAGTTTTGTGGAAGTAAAAGGCAAGAGCGTCAATAAATGTTCAAACTAGTCAAGGTGAGCTTTTTGAAGAATTTAGAATTGGTAATTTATTTCCATTGCTTTAGCTCTTTAATTAAAGCTTTTATTTGATGAATTAAGGTCTAAGGAAACCTTATATATGACTGGAAACACAGAATTTAAGTGGAAGAT
>JXTB01000074.1:306898-325450 GCA_002914805.1 Parasponia andersonii
GGTCGCACAAAAACCTGCGGAAGAGGTCGCATATAAGCATCACGGAGGAGGTCGCATATATCCTTCTTGGAGGAGGTCGCATATACATCATATGCAACCTTAGGATTTTAGACCATACAACACGAACCATCAATAACCATCCTAGTTCCACTGAAAGTCTGCGCACACACCCACCAAAACTTCTATACAAATAATACATAAAAAGTTAGAGCCACAACATCAATGTCATAAATTAACAATCTATATAATCCTCCTTTAAAATACTAAAATTTTACCTAAATGTCTAAATACCCACATCATATTATTATTGGAGATAACTCCTAATAATAATTATTATTAGACATAATTCTTAATAATCATTATTTATTATTATAAATTATCTAATTACCCGTTTTAGAATATTCTTTATTTATATAAATTATCTAGTTTCCTGTAATTATTTTATAGTTTGTATTTTGAGCAGTTTCTTATCTTTTAAATATTCTATCTCTTTAATATTCTAGAAGAATATCCTCTTTTCTAACTTATATAAATACTCATACAATCAAAGAGGACAATGAGCCGAAATAAATATTTTAATTCTGAGCCAAATTCATTATTCAATTCTATATTTCTATATGGTATCAAAGTAGAAAAATTATACTCTTTCCTCCTTTCTCCTCATCTTCTAACTGTTTTCATCACCTTGTCATATCAAATGAAATTGGCTCCCACTCGATTAGATCATTCTTTGTATTTTCTTTTCCCTACTTTTTAATTCTTGGACAAATACCATTGAATCCAAATTTTATTTTTCTTATCAATTCCTAGGTTAATATCTTTGAATATAATTTTATTTTTCTTATTTATTCCTAGATAAACTCCTTGGAATCTAGTGTTTATTTTCTTCTCTATTCCTACACAAATTCCCTTAACTCTAAATTTTATTTTCTTTTCAATTCTTGGGTTTACACCCTTGATTTTTTTTTCTTATTTATTCATGAGTAAATGCTCTTGAATCCAATTTTTATTTTCTTTGTCAAAATCTGAATAAATGTCTTGAATCCAAATATCAAAATCTCAATAGTTGATGACAAACGCCTCTCTATCACTCATGTTTCTCTCCTCCCCTCATATTCTTCTCCTCCCTCAAATCTCTCATATCTTTTGTTTTTAGTTTTAGTTTTAGTTTTGTTTTAGTCGCAAAAAAGGTAACGTTTGTTCCTTAAATTTTCTTATGTGTTTCATGTTTAGGTTTTAGGTTAAAAATGAAAAAGAAAAAAAGAGGTCATGTTTTAGAGTTTTTAGGTTTAGGTTTTTATGTTTTATGTTTTTCGGTAGGCCAAAAAAAAAAGTCATTTTACATTTTGTTTTAGGTTTAGGAGTTTTCCTTTTACGTTCAATAGTTTTGGCATGTTAGGTTATAATTTATATATAAAAAAAAAAGTTGCGTTTATTTTAGGATTTTTGGTTTAGGTAAAAAAGAAAAAAGAAAAGAATCACGTTCAGGTTCAATAAAAAAGGAGAAAAAAGAGAGTCCTAGTTTTTCTAGTTTTTATGCTTAGGTTAAAAAAAAAGGCAAAAAAAAAAAATCTTAGGTTCTTTTTCTTTTAGGTCACTAAAAGGATGTCGTTCTTTCATCAAATCTTCCTCTACCTCCATCTTCAACTGGCCCTAGCTGAATCGCTACTTCAGTAGCGCTACTTTTATTTCGATCTTCTATATAGGCTCGGACGATCATTATTCTGGTTTTATCTCTTTATTTTTCTTTTAACTTGTCTAAACTAGTCGCCAGACGATCAAGTGGTCATTACTCCGGTCAGCACTACATCTTCACTACCACTCCACGGCTTTCTCGATGGTGGATGCACCGTTCTTCACCACTACATCCTTCCTTCTTCTCAAGCCCAAGATTGGATCTTTTGCAGAGCTCCATCTTGCAAAGGTATATTGGAAATAATTTCTAATAATAACTGTTTATTATTATAAATTGTTTAATTACCTATTTTTGATTATTCTTTATTTATGTAAATTATCTAGTGATCTGTAATTATTTTTTATTTTATATTTTGAGTAGTTATTTATCTCTTAGAATATTCTAGAGAAATATCGTCTTTTGTAATTTGTATAAATACTTATACAATCAATAAAAACAATGAGCTTAAATCATTATATCAATTCTGACCAAATTTATAATTCAATTTTGTATTTCTATAATTAGGACCGTTTCCAGACAAAGCTAATAGTTATATTTTGTTCCATCATTTTGTCTTTTTCTTGAATTTTGACTAATTATGTATTAATATTGACATTTGAGATCAATCTCACTTAAAAAAAAGAAAGAAAAAAAGAAGAAACTGAAGTCCGGAAAGTGAAATTGAAATCAAAAATCGAAGCACAAATTAAAGAACTTCCTTTTCCTTTTGACTCGAGTCTGTAAAGTAGATGTTGATTTACATTAGTTGAAATAAACATGGTTTGAAGATTCAGGACTACAACTTTGCATCCACGAATATTTGGGAAAAGAGAGAGAGACAGAAGATTGGAGGTCACACTGAACGGTGTTCTGGCTATTAATATTCCACTCTGTTTACATATTGGAATTTTGTAAAAGATGTGTCTTTATTTAATTGGATGAAAATAAAAGAGACATACTAAGAGAGAAGAGGAAATTCTAGTCCTTAAAACCGTAGCAGGGACAATTTTTTCAATATATACTTTGCAGCTGCTACATGAAAAAATTTAGAAATAGAATTGTTATTTATAAATTTTTTTGTCTCACAATTAATTAAGAGTGAAAACTTACCCTCTCATTAAATTATGAGAAATTGTGGAAATTTAAAGTGCCTTAGTTCTGTAAAATGTCTGCTTTCTAAGTAACATGGCTTCTAAAGATTTTTTGGGACTAAAAGTAATTTTTGAGAGTATTTAGATAAATTATTAGAAGATTTTTTAATGAATGAAGCATAAATAATTTTTCAATAAGATCTTATAGTGCTTAAGTTATCTCAAGTGAAAGGTCTTTAGTAAAAGGTCTCAGTGAAAGATCTCTGTACGTATAATTTGTATCGAAACCTGAACTATAAGCATTAAAATATAGAGATTCCAACTCATTTGGCACACAGCAAATAGCTTTCGTTTCCTTTACTCGATACGTAAGTCCAAAAGACGAGAAAATATGTTAACAAAGAAATATATTCAAGGTATTAGAAAAAAAAAAAAAACGAATTCTTTCAGTGCATTCAAAATCTTTAATATTTGGCAAAACAGTAAAAACTCTATGGATTATAGGAAAATATTACAATATGGTAATTACTATAAGTATAACGCGTGGGAATTTGTATCTAACTCTATTTTAGTATATTAGGCTAAGTTTTAGTAAGGAGTCTTATAATTATAATTAGGTTTCTAATTGTTTATCTTTATTAGAGTACTAATAGAATTATATTCCCACAAAGATTAATTTGTTGGAAAAATATTATATTCTTACTAGGATAGGAGAAGCGTAAACTATTGCCTATAATCAAATATTCTAAAAGGGAAAATAGAAAGTGAAATCAAATGAAAATTAATAAGCCAGGTAGAAAGTTTTGGACAGAGAAACTAGAATTAATTACACTTGGTTTCTTCAAACGTTAAAGATTGTATTTTCTCAGTAAAACTAAGTTTCTTTAATGTTCTAACTAATTCCTACTATTCACTACAAAAACTTTTATCACAATAAAATTTGTGATTAAAAAAAATTATCATTATATCTGACTAAAAAGTAGGAATGACAATGGGGCGAAGACGGTTTTTCAATTACCATCCATATTCCCGAAAGTCGATCATAATACCATGTCCCCTATTAATCATTCTTTTTAATGCGGGACTGTACGAGTATTAACCAATAGATAATGAGAAAAACTGTGATTACACATTACCATTGATAATAATAAAATATTAAAAAAATTACGATGAACATACTAAATTCTTTTCATAGTTAACAAAATATAAAACATAATAATATACTAATAATTTTTAAACTCTAAAATTTAAATATATAAATATATATAACTCTCCAATTTAATTATTTTACCAAAAATATAAGAATATAGATGGTGCAAAATTAAATAGATATTTATATGTATAATAATTTTTCTATGTAAATATATATATCAGGGCGGGTATGACGTAGATTATGCTAATACTGTCCCCGCACAATACCCATATATTAACGGAGCGGTTATTTCCTTACCCCGGTCATTTTCTATGCCTGATCGATTTTTTTCCTCTCCGTTTGGATTAGATAACCACAGATGCCCTTAACCGTGGGTTATATTGCCATCCCTACTCAAAAGTCTATAAGTAAAAGTTTTCGTCACAGAAAATTCAATCTATTATGATTAAATATAATAAGCCACAACCAATTTTATTGTTATAGGTAAAAAGTTGTGATTTAATCTATGTCAGTTACAAATTGTGATTAAATGCTACCTTTTAGTTGAAATATATTATTGTGACTGAAAAATCGTCACCAACCGATGGATATTTTATTAAATACAGAAATGAGTTAATGGAGCCAATTAATGGATTCTATTAAATACAGAAATGAGTTTATGGAGTCAATTAATTGACGCCCGTTTTTCTTCTCCCTTTTTAGGCTGTAAAGTACACGGCCCGTTTCACATCCCTACTAAAAAGTCTATAATTAAAAATTTTAGTCAGAGAAAATTCAATATATTAAATATAATAAGCCACAACCAATTTTATTGTTATAGGTAAAAAGTTGTGATTTAATGTATGTTAGTTACAAATTGTGATTAAATGCTACCTTTTAGTTGAAAAAATTTATTGTGAGTGAAAAATCGTCACCAAACAATGGATATTTCATTAAATACAGAAATGAGTTAACGGAGTCAATTAATGGATTCTATTAAATACAGAAATTGTTAATGGAGTCAATTAATTGACGCCCTTTTTTTTTCTCCCTTTTCTGTAAAGTACACGGCCCGTTTCACACGAAATGTAAAACCTTTTCAAAAGCCAAACGTTTATAAGATCGAGAAATGGACCATATTAGCGTGAGTAACGTGGTGTTGTCACTTATCCGTTTCGATTCCACTACTCATACCAAGCTAATTAATTTTATAGCAGAAATTAACATTAACCAACATTCATAAAGAAAATTGGCGGTTATAATTAAGAAAAATTTGTCTTGGTCGAAAAGTACCTTTTGTAATGACGAGGAAGTTTTCATTTCAATAAACATCATTGGTACCTATAATTTGATATATATGTAAAACGTCGTGTTTTGCATGTATGTCATAGAATAATGATACCATATCTTAGTTCTTTCTTTTACGTTTCTTTTTTTATAGAATTCCAATTATTATACACCTTTATTTTTTTTTTTCCATTTTTAGTGACTCTCCTTTTTGCTCCTCACGCCCTCTCTATTTGGTCTGCATATTCATTTTGTTTTGATAAATAAATATACACATATATAATTACAGTAAATATATCTTATTAATTATAAACACCAGAAAATAAGTTAACAAAAAATACAGATCACTGTCAAACAGAATTAAATCAAAACCTTTTATTATCTCTTCTTTTTAAACTTATTTAATTATAAGTTTACTGAAAGTCCAATTATATATACTAAAGACACCTTGGCTCTATATAATCCAAATAAATACTAAACAAACGAAAAAGAAAAGGAGAAAAGTGAGAAAGTTTGGAACCATGTTTTGGATTGAATTTTTTGTTGCAGGATTAATAGGCTGTACTTAGTTTTGGGATAGTTTTGGATGTAAACAAGTTATTTAAATAAGGGGTAAGTTTGGAATTAAAAATTATTCTAATAGCACATGGGTGCCTTTGTAGCATAAGGACTGTAAATATAACTTCCCTTTATTAATTAGCTACGAATATGAAAAAATTTGGATTTTATAATTGCTATCTGTAAAAATTTCTTGTCTCATAATTAGTGAAGAGTAAAATCATATCTCCTTAATTAAGTTGCAAGAAATTGAGGAAATGAAATCATATGTGTAAAAACCCGGAATTTACGAAGGTAATTTGGACATTTTGCCGATTTTTGGATATTATATTGGGTGAATTAATTTGCAAAAATTTTATGCAGAAAGATTAAATTGTAAATTTTGGGGGATTAATTTGAAAAGAATTTGAAAAAATTAGGGACTGTTATGCAATTTTTAAAAATTGCACAGTCTTATAAGACAGGGCCACGTGACCTATCATTTTCTCTCCCTCTCTCTCTTCTCCCTCTTTCTTCCCCGACGCGCTCTCTCTCTCTCTCTCTCTGCTTATTCTCAGCCGAAGGAGAAGGAGAAGGTCGCGCCGCCTTCTACCATCGTCCACCCATACAACTCACTAGCGAAGCTCCTCTGTGTCGCGCTGAGCCGATGCCGACCAGCTGTCGCCACCGGAGAGGCCGCCGTTGTTGGAGAAGACAAAGTCGACCGTTTCGAATTTCTTGCCGCTGACGACGATTTTTGCCACTATTTGACCTCTAACCAGACCCGTTGGATTCGTCTCGTCGAGAAGAAGCTCAAGATATATATTTTAACACCATAATGTCCGAATCAAAAGTTGCCATTTTTTGATATTTTAAGTTAAAGTTTAACTTTTTAATCCGGCCGTTGGATGTTGATTTTGTTATTATTTTTGGATTGTACTCGGAAAATAGAGAAGTTTGATATATACATATATATTGCCTATGTTTGATGACTGGCACGGAAATTGAGGTCGGACGGTCGAGATTTTATCTTGTTTTACGTGCAACCAGCCTGGTGTGAGCCCTGACCCGAATTGGACAAGTTATATGTCTAACCTAGCTATTTTGGGTGCTAGGAATTAAGTGAAGAGGTCCGCTTGTGGAATTAAAGCTCTATTGAGAAGTTGATTTTTCGCAAGAGGATGATCGAGGGCTTGGAATTGGTTCTCGACCCTTCGGACGATTGTCAACGACATCTTAGGGATTCAATAATGTGGTATCGCTATTCTTATGAGGTAGGGATTCGGTTACCTCCGTTTTATACTATTTTCGAATAAAAATTATTTTCTGCAATATACGAGAACAAATGTAATTTTTGGTTTTCTTGAACATATGTGATGGATTGTGATGGTATGAAATACATAAATATACTGTATTACTCTGGGGATTTTTCTAAGTGCAGGTTATTCTTGGGTATATAAAAAATAGGGCCGTTATGCTGTCCGTTTTTTTATAAATACCTAATATGCATATTTTATTGAAAAACTCCGAGCATAATTATTTTCACACTTCAATTCTGTTGGGATTTTTGTCCTAAAAAGTATATTTCTAATTTTATCCTTTTGAGTATAAACAACTTTCTCTTATATGAAATTATGATATTTGCTAGATTAAATTATCTTAGCTGAATAGTTTATTCATCTGAAAAAGATTCCATGACTTTATATATGTATAAAAAAATAAATATAATTAAGTGTTAATTATGGAGAGACTTGTTTCTTTATCTAAGTCTAAATGAAGTAGTTTACAATCTGTAAATAAAGATGGAATACTTTATTTACTATAGGTTGTAGTGTTTGTCTATCTCAACAGGAATGATATGTCTCGAATCATTGAAGTATCTAACTTCTGATAGAAACACTAATACAATATAAACAAGTTATGTGTATTAAACTGGACTAGGCAATATAAAGAATTGGAGTGCTGCAATTCAATTTTTATATTATCACAAACTAGCTCTTAGTATATAAATCTAAATCCTTGATATTTGACTGGACTCGCTTTCATGGATTATAGCCTTCTGATTTGTTAAAAGACTAACCTCTATGAAGTTAGAGATGAACTCTGGTATATTGGAGGTTATGACTTATGAATTGATGGGAACATCCAATAATTAAGGACACTATACATTAATGCCACTTTAGGTTCTTTTAAGATTCATGGAATAATTAAATCTAAGATCTTAGTATTCACTTTCTAAATTGGTTGATAATTTTGTCTAAATAGCTATTGAGAACAAAATTATCGACAACATTATTCCTTGATAAAAAGATAATAACTTAAAGATAAATAGGTATTAGAGGGGTACTACGGTAATTTTACCTATCCAACTACGGCATTGTATAGGGATTATATATGTGGTATAGAATATGCTACATGGATCGGTTAATCAAGGTTAGTAGATTAAATCTCTATAAAAGGCATGACATTTAATCTAAGAGTGTAGTATTGGGCGTTAGTGGAGTGCCCCCTTTACTAATAATATTTATATAAATACCATAATAAGAGTTATTATGTATTTATCATTTTATTGGAGCTTAGATTATTTAGATCCATTAGGTCCCATGTCTAGCTCAATTAAGATCATTAATTGGTTGGTGGTATTTGTGAAATAAGTTTCAGGAAACTGTATTAAATAATGATTCTTCACAGAAGTTGGTATTTTTATAAATAATTTTCATGACTTGGATATATTTATAAAAATACACCGAAAGCCCAAATTGGAGAACAAGCCCAATCCTAATTGGGCTAGGGCTAGCAATTTTTGGTCCCATATATATAAGATATATGAGAGAAAAAACTACACAGTAACTCTAAGGAGTCACACGCATAAGACACAGGGAGAAGGAGAGAAAATTCGGCTAACCTAGGCTAAGTAAGAGTGAAAGAATTTTTCCACAATCTCATAGTCTCATCTCACATCCCGGTATTCCATAGGATCAAGAAGGTGTTCTTGATCATTCTCCAACAAAGGTTTCGACTTGGTGCCCACTCGTTTCGTCAACTAAGAGCAAGAGCATAGATAATAAGATCTAGGGTTGGAGGTTTGATCACCATCAATAGGAGATCAAGGAGGAAAACATGAGCACGCTACAAAAGATCAACCCTAATCTCATCTCTAGGGTTTTCTATCTACATTTGATTTATGTTGTACATGATCATGTATATTTTGCATCTATGTTATATGGTTATGAAAATTGTTTTTATATAAAAATTTTAAAACCTAAATCCGCTAATTTTTTCTGCTGTGTTCATAATATGATCATGTGTTTTTCTATATATAGCATGCATGTATGATTTTCCGAAGTGTTAGGTCAATTTACCAACAATTGGTATCAGAGCTTAGGTTCATATGTATATCATAATACTGATCTAGAATTGAATATCTAGGTTATGTAATTGAGTTTGAGTAATTTTTGTTTATGATACTAAAATGATTTATGGTGATGAATGATATTTAATTACGTATACTGTTAATTTTTGCATGGTGAGAAAAATTATGGATTATGATTTTAGTAAAATTAGGTTTAGGTAATTTTGAATTTTATGGTTGATAGATTCATGAACATATTTTAAAGAGTTTGAAAATCTGAATTTTTTCCAGAAATTTTTGATGTTGTTTTAATTTTTTTTAAGCATTTAAATAAAAAAAAAATTTCCTTCGGCCAGCCCTAGCCTCGGGCGCGTTGCTTACCTACGCGGGTGTTGGGCGCTGGCGCGGCCAAGCAAGCCATATGCGCGTGCGGGCTGCCTTGCGCGGCCTGCGTGCATGGCTTTTAAGCGCGTGCGGCATGCACGCGGGTTGCCTTGCGCAGCCTGCATGCACGGCACACCAGCGTGCGGCCCATGCGTCGCCCCGCATGGCACGTGCACAGCCCGTGCACCATGCGCACGTTGCCCATGCACGGCCAACAGGGCATGGGCATGACCCATGCGTGGCCAGCAGCCCATGCGCGGCGCCAACTCACGGCCCTTGCAGTGCCCAGGCATGGGGCTGCTATGTCCAGTGCGCGCCATGTGCGCGGCCAGCTCACCTGGCGCACACGGCCTTGTCGTGTGCCATAGCCGGGCAGCCCACACCGATACCACCCTTTGCTCCATTTTTCGCCGCCCCTTCGGGCAGTGACAACTAGTAGGCCGACGGTGGTAGTGTTTCTGTCACTACCAATTTTTTTAAATTAATTAATTAGTTAATTAATTAGATAATTTTTAATTTGAATTCAAATTTTGAAGTAGGAAACTATACAAATTAGATTAAGATAGTGATCTATTTTTGATTTATCCTATTTTAAATTTGATTTACTTTAGGATAATGTTAAATTTGAATTAATTAGATAAATAAGATATTATCTAAAAGTTAATTTGAATTTGAATATGAGATCTACTAATTTTTGAAATTAGATAAGATTTCTCATATTATCTCTATTATTTGAATTTTGAATTTAAATAGATAATGATTATTCAAATTAATTAGCTATTTAATGGGATTAGATATAATTAGATATTATTTTGATAAATCTAATAGTTAATTTGAATTTGAATAGGATATCTACTAATTTTTGAAATCAGATAAGATTTCTTACCAGTTTTATTTAAATTTCGAATTTAAATAAATAACAACTATTCAAATTAATTTGATATTTAATGAGATTAAATATGATTAAATAATTATCCATAAATTATGATAGTTTAAATTTGAATAATTTAATTTTAGTAATTATCTTTAATTTAAATTTGATTTAAATTAAGATATAGTTTTTGAATTGAAACTAAATCTAATTAGATTAGATTTAAATAATTACTATCCATAGGTTATTTAAATTTATAATTAATGAGATTAATTAGGATAGAAATGGTTTGAATTTAATTAGATTAATATTCAATAGTTAATTATAATAACTATTTACCTAGTAACTATTCTAATTATAGTAATTGGAATATAGTTAAACAAAACTAATTATATTAGTAACTCTACTAATTAATAAGATTAATTAGACAACTAATTAATAAGATTAATTAGGTAATTAATTAATATGATTAATTAATTAGAAAAGTTATATGCTTTTATAATTAAAATAATTTTAATAAATAATAGAAATTTAATAATGATTATATTTCTATTACAATTAAATTTAAATATGATCTTTATTTAATTATTAGAATTATTTGATTATAATTAGATATAAATACTAGATAAATATAGAAACATTATATGAGTTAGAAGTTTCTAATTAATTAGGATTAATTAAAAGATTTTTAATTATTTCCTAATTT
Organism: Parasponia andersonii; assembly: GCA_002914805.1. Classification (NCBI taxonomy): domain Eukaryota; kingdom Viridiplantae; phylum Streptophyta; class Magnoliopsida; order Rosales; family Cannabaceae; genus Trema; species Trema andersonii. Next base: position 317,934 of record JXTB01000074.1, read on the forward strand.
GGAATATTACAATTAATCTTTTCTAAATACAGTTATAGAAATAGGATTTCTATAATTAAAAGTAATTATCTTTTATTATTCATTTTAGATCTTAATGAGTTTAAGATAATATTTTAATGAGATTAAGATAGGATGAGATAAATTAATTAATTCTTTAATTAATTAATAATTAGATAATAAATGTGATTTATTTTTTAATTATTCAAATTACCCTAATAAGTCAATAATTTAAAAATATTTGATATTTTTAAATTTAGACAAGAATTAGTTATGAACTTAATTCTTACATTTAGGATAATATCTTTTGCTAGAAAATATTAATTTTTTAAATTAATTAATTTTTCGTATTATTATTTAATAATTATTAATATGATTAATAATGAATAATTAATAATAATTAGTAAGATTAATTATATTAATTAAAAGGATAATATTAATACAAGGATAATTATTTGTTTTCATGATTTATAAAGAAATTGGAGCGTGATTTTAATGAGATTTTAATTTTGTTTAATAAAATATTATAATTATGTGATAATTATGGTAATATTTTGTGCGGTAGTATTTGATATAAAATATTGTAAATTATGAGATAATTATGGTATTATTTTATGTGATAAAGGTCTTTTGATGATTATGAAATAATTATGTTTTTACAAAATACATTTGATATGATTGTCATATTAAGGGGGAGGATTTTAAATTTTGATATTTTAATCCAAAATTATTTAAACCATTGTTTAGTTTTGAAAGGACTAATTTTGAGAAAATTAATGAATGTTTATGAAGTTGTTTATATTCATTATTTGCATTTATAATTATTTGTAAAACTTTTATACAAAAATATTTTTTTTATAACTGTTTATTTATTCTTATAAATGTACTTAGAATTTAATTTGATTAAATTCGATTATTAAGAATCTTTAAAATTATTGGTTGAATAATTTAGCGGTTAAAATTTCTAAGTCCATTTTTCAAAACTAATGTTTAATACAGGACTTGGTTTAAATACAGTATTTCAATTATTTATCTTTGGTTGAAAGAGTATTGATTAAATAATTGAATTTTCTTCTGAAAAAGTTTTGCTTGAATGATTTACAATCCACAGACCTTCTTACTTGATCGTGACGTCCTGTATGCTTTTATTGTCTAATTTTATATACATGAGATGTATAATATTATAGTATTAGCACTTTACCTTTAGACAATAATTGTTTTGATCATAGTACTATGTTTATTATAGTATGTCATAATGTCTTAAATTAGTTCAGTTTCTTTAAGTCGCATAATTGGATATACATAGTTGATTTTGTGGTTACTAAATAAGTTAGATAATTGGGTAAAATCAGGATCCCTAAATTTTAAAAGATTGAGTGGGAGCAGTTATGAGATATCCATGGTCTCCATCATTGGTTCAATGGTTCTAAAGATGTGCCTCGCCTCAGAATCTTGCTGAGCTCCCGTAAGAAGGTTATCATCTGGGTATTACTGGTATCGAGTCTCTTAGGATAAATTTGCGAGTGGACTTTACGCACTGATCTCCCGTAGGAGACTGTATTGTTTAAGAAAGCTTGTGAATTGAAATGATGGTTACACACTCAACATAGGATGCTATTAATCTCCCGTAGGAGCTATGTTAGTAATTCTATGGACCGATAAACAGGGTAATTAGCAAACTAGAATATGAGATATTTGTCTTTTTGTCTAAAGTGAATTGTTCACATTTAACTTATAGATGCACATGATTACCCGTAGGTAACTTGTGATCTAGGGTAGGTTAAAATACCTTGAATATTTGTAACAGTATTAGGGATTCTTACACAAGTATTTTATCTTGATAGATTTAATGTTAAGTATTCTAAATTCTTTTATATTCAAATAAACTAGCAAACTTAGTCGAGTACTAAGAAGATCATAATTTGCATACTTGTCCATAGTTTATCCTTAGTTTCTAAATGACCAATAAGAGCATAAAACATAATCTTCTTATTTGATTATATGTCATAACATTTTTGTTTTCTTATTTTACGCTAAATGTACTCCAATATTTTGCACGAATTGTCTATTGAATTTAAATCAGTTACTTTGATTGATAAATCACAAGAGTTGGTGATTTTGTCAAAGTTCATTCCTGATAATTAATACCCTTGTTAAGGTATTTGTTATCTTACTTAAGATAATAAACACCCTTGTTGAGGTGTTTATTATCTTACTGCAAAATTAAATCGAAACAATGATGTTTGTATTCAATTATTTTTCCCTATATGTTTAATTGAGAATTAAACCTACAGAATTTAATTGTGAATTGAATTTATTAAATTCGATTATGAATTGGATTTATTTTATGACTTTTGTCTAATTGGGAATCTTATTATTTTGCAGTTTAAGGAAATATTGTTTCATAGGATGGACAAGGTTTCCAGAAAGAGGAAAGAGACAAAGGAATACAATATAAAGAGTAAAACGAGGACATTTATGGAGACATCTCAGTATTCAAACAGTTTGAACGATAATCAACATGAGGATACCTCTACTAAAAAGAGGTCAGGAGCTTCTCCGGTAGTTAGGTTGTTTGGGAGGCCAAGAAAATCACTCTCTACTGAGGATAGAAGAGATCTCTGGCTAGTGGACTCAGGAACAAGTGTCAATATCTGCAACGACAAGAAATGGTTCTTTGAACCAAATCAATTAAATAATGTTGGTCGTAATGTGGAAGTGATAGATAATCGAAGAGTTCGAATAAAGGGCATAGATAATGCCTACCTCAAGATCAATGATTTCTTCATGATTTTGAAAGATTGCTATTACGTACCAGAGTTTAGTTTAAATGCTCTTTCAGTATCGAAGATGTTTAAAGAAGGCTATCGCTTCGAGTTTAACAAGAAGGTGAAAGTTTTCTATAATACTCTATTATACTGTATGGGAGAAATGCATAATGGACTTTATGTCCTAATCCCAAAGCCACATTGTACATCATCTTCAATCATAAGCATTACTACACTTCAAGAGATGGTGAATGACATCAGGAAGGAGTGCAATATCATTGATTGGTACAAGTGACTCGGACACATGCCATGCTCAGAAATTCGCAGAATTATGAAGCAGGGTCACTTGCCTGAAGTAGACATCAGCAACGACATAGACTGTGAGGATTGCAAGAAGCCTGTAAAGTACAAGTGTCCTCTTGCTACTCGTTATGAGAAAGCTGAGGCATGTTTAGAGTGCGTACATGTGCATATCTGTGAACCTATGGAGGTTATTTCCTACAACAAACATACATTGTTTATCACCTTTGTTGATGAATATTTAGACTTCGGTCAAGTCCATTTTCTCAAGAGATACGATGAAGTCCTAGATATTTTCCATGAGTTCGACAGAAAGGTACGAATGTAACATAACACCATGGTCAAGAAGTTCAAGATTGAAACCAAATATAAAGATGTGGATTCTTTTCAAGACCTATTAAGGCCAATCCTAGGCAATCTTGCTATTCCTTATGAATATGTGACTATCTATGAGCATAGTCGTATAGGAGCTACTGAGAGATACAACATCAGACTCAAGCAAATCATAGAGCTGATGTATAAGGAGTCGCGCTATCCTATAGATACCGGAATTATACTTTAATGATAGATTCATACATCTTCAACTTCATTCCATCAGATAGAGTTGCTTTAACACCTTTTCAGATGTGGATGGGCTATATAGAGAGCTTAGAGCATCTAAAGGTATGGGGTTGCCAAGTATACGCGTGCAAGAAAGTGGGAGATGAAGTTGATAAGAATTCAGAAAAGTGTTTTCTGCTTGGCTATCCAAAGGAAGAGAAGGGCTACATTCTTTATAGACAATCTATGAATACTACCTTCATCAGCAGAAGTGGAGACTTTTTGGAGGATGAGAGAGAAGTCCGATAAGAAAACAATGAGGAGAGAGCTTATGATCTTCATTATTTTTCTTAGTCATTAAGTTGTTAGTTGAACACTAAATTTTTGCTTTTATTAATTTTGGTCATTTGGAACATTTTGAAATTTTAGTATGTTATTTTAGTAAGTACTTTTTGGACAAGTGGGAGATTGTTAAGAATTTTTTCCTAAAAAGTAGATTTCCAATTTTACCCTTTTGAGTATAAAAAACTTTCTCTTATATAAAATTATGATATTTGCTAGATTAAACTATCTTAGTTGAATAGTTTATTCATCAGAAAAAGATTCTATGACTTTATGTGTATAAAAAAACAAATATAATTAAGTGTTAATTATGGGGAGACTTGTTTCTTTATCTAAGTCTAAATGAAGTAGTTTACAATCTATGAATTAAGATGAAATACTTTGTTTACTATAGGTTGTAATGTGTGTCTATCTCAACGGGAATGATGTGTCTCAAATCATTGAAGTATCTAACTTCTGATAGAAATACTAAGACAACATAAAAAAGTTATATGTATTAAATTAGACTAGGTAATATAAAGAATTAGAGTGCCGTAACTCAATTTTTATATTATCACAAACTAGTTCTTAGTATATAAATCTTAATCCTTGATGTTTGACTGGACTTGCTTTCATGGGTTATAGCATTTTGATTTGTTAAAAGACTAACCTCTATGAAATTAGAGATGAACTCTAGCATATTGGAGGTTATGGCTTATGAATTAATGGGAACATCAAATAGTTAAGGATAAAATACATTAATATCACTTTAGGTTCTTTCAAGATTCATGGAATAATTAAATCTAAGATCTTAGGATTCACTTTGTGAATTGGTTGATAATTTTGTCTAAATGGCCATTGAGAACAAAATTATCAACAACATTATTCCTTGATAGAAAGATAGTAACTTAAGATAAATAGGTGTTGGAGGGGTATTACAGTAATTTTACCTATCCAACTACGGCATTGTATAGAGATTATATATGTTGTATAAAATATGCTATATGGATCGGTTAATCAAGGTTAGCTGATTAAATCTCTATAAAAGGCATGACATTTAATCTAAGAGTGCAGTATTGGGCTGTAGTGGAGTGTCCTCTTTACTAATAATATTTATATAAATACCATAATAATAGTTATTATGTATTTATCATATTATTGGAGCTTAGATTATTTGGATCTATTAGGTCCCTTATCTAGCTCAATTAAGCTCATTAGTTGGTTGGTGGTATTTATGAAATAAGTTTCATGAAACTGTATTAAATAATAATTCTACACAGAAGTTGGTATTTTTATAAATAAGTTTCATGAGTTGGATATATTTATAAAAATACACCGAAAGCCTAAATTGGAGAACAAGTCCAGTCCTAATTGGACTAGGGCTAGCAGTTTTTTGTCCTATATATATAAGATATATGAGAGAAAAAACTACACAGTAACTCTAATGAGTCACACGCATAAGACACAAGGAGAGGGAGAGAAAATTTGGCTAACCTAGGCTAAGTGAGAGTGAAAGAGGTTTTCCACAATCTCATAGTCTCATCTCATATCTCGGTGTTCCATAGGATTATGAAGGTGTTCTTGATCTTTCTCTAACGAAGGTTTCGACTTGGTGCCCACTCACTTCGTCAACTAAGAACAAGAGCATAGACAAGAAGATCTAGGGTTGGAGGTTTGATCACCATCAATAGGAGATCAAAGAGGAACACACGAATACGCTACAAGAGGTAAACCCTAATCTTATCTCTAGGGTTTTGTATCTAGATTTGATTTATGTTATACATGATCATGTATATTATGCATGTATGTTATATGGTTATGAAAACTGTTTTCATGTAAAAATTTTAAAACCTAAATCCGCTAATTTTTTCCACTGTGTTCATAATATGATCATGTGTTTTTCCATATATAGCATGCATGCATGATTTTACTAAGTGTTTGGTCAATTTACCAACAAATTCTGTGTTGCATGTATCATAGGATCATATATGAGCACCGTATTAGCATCGTGGGTTTACAGTGTAGCGCTGCTTGCCCCACCATCGGTGTAGAGTCCGTAAACCCATGCGGGGTTTTGTTACTTCTAATTACCTCCACATTTGGCAGCATAGTCAATTCGGTTGCCCCTCTAGGTTTGATAGGCGACACATGGGTGTCCCCTCCGGGTATGGGCTTAGATGTCAGGCAGGCTGTTAGGTACACTTAGTGTCATCATTTTGGGTTTTCACAGATGAGAGGATGTGAGCTCATATATATGGGTTGATTTGTGTCATGTGCATCTTAATTGAATGGTTTTGATTGTATTGATTTATTTATACATATACATATGGATTCCAGATTTTGGATCATTATATATGTTTATATTAGATTTAGATAACCATGCAGGAACTTTCCATTACTAAAATATTTTCGATCGGATAACTGTTTTTCCTACTGGGCATTTTATGCTCACCTCCTTACCTTCTTCCTCAGGTGGTGTCTAGTGCAACTGAGGAGATCAAGAGGAGTAAGAGGTCATCTTAACTGTAGTTCGTTATCTTAGTAATGCTTAGAATGTGATGTCATAGTGTTTGGATTGTTTGGGTTTTGTTTAGCATTTAACCAAGATTACTACATTCTATCTTTGTCTGTAAACTTATGTATGCCATTCTGGTGTTTGATTTTTGACGTGGATGATGATGATGCTTGGACTTATATTTACTTTACCTTTTTTTTTCCAGTAATTATTCGATATATATTTAATGGTGTATACGAACTATGGGAGTGGTTTATGGAATGAAATTCTAATTATTTTATTTAAATGGACCGTTTTATAAAACTAGAGTTTTTGACACTTTTCAAATAAATCAAGGAATTTTCCATCTTTGTGAAATCCACCTTCTGCCACTAGCCCGGATTTCGGGTCGTGACAATATGAAAGGGCCATACAATAAGAAAGCCTACTTTTCAAAACTCTTTAGTAAACGGTCTTTGTAAGGAATAATTTGGATTGTTGAACATTTTCCATCCGATTTTATCAAACCAAATTTCTGAAGTATTAGCATTAGAATATACAGATCCAAACTTAGTTGGCACAAAACTAGTTTTCCTTCATTTGCTTGGAAACTACAAAGACAAGAAAAATATATTAATTAACAAAGAAATATATTCAACCTACAATTAAAAACACGATAAGGAGCACTCCCTTTCAGTACATCCCAAAAATTTGATAATGGGAAAAACAGTAAAAAACCTATAGGATTCTCTAAATATATAGAACTACTTATTATTCGCAAAAAAAAAATTGGTCATTACTTGTCATAATTTTAGGTAAGGAGAATCTGAACGAAAAAGAAAAAAGAAAAAAGAAAAAAAATTTCAAGTTTTTGTATTGGCTAATTATGTAATGTTCATAATACTCCGATGGCTACATGTATCCTAGTTACATTTTCTAGTGAAGATATATATTTACTGCAGCAAGAAATAAAAAAAGATTTTGCATCATTTCCATTACTCTGTGTTGATGGAGGTTTTATCAACAATAAATTTATGAATAATCAAGAGATGTGGCTTGTGTAAATTGAAGTAAATAATCAAAGCAAATATGGAGAG
>JXTB01000074.1:338945-361283 GCA_002914805.1 Parasponia andersonii
AACATCCTAAAAATAGGGGAGGTGCTGTCCAAATATTTTTAAAATGAAATGGCACCATTTAGGAGCAAATGGACTAGTTTTACAAAATTATGTGCCATTTTGGATAATTTTTGTGCTAATGAACTAGCATTCATATTTTAATTGAACAGTTTTTCAATGCTATTTATTAACTGTCAAGTACCTTAAGTGATTTATATGCTTCTGAGTCATTTTAAGATCAAGTTTCCTAATTTCGTGAAAATTCTGATTTCGGTATTGTTCGAGTATCTTGATACAATCTTTTGGCAAAATGTGCATTTTGAATAACAGTAAACTATGACAGGTGAATAGCACACCAATCTCTAGAGGATATTGTCCCTTTCCACAATTCATTTCTATTCAAGACACGAGGTAAGTAAAGTACTCAACTATGACACAAGAATTATGTGCTATATAAGTATCTATTATGTTTCCATGTTTTCATTTATTCTAGTCATGAGTATGACCATTGGCATTTCGATTTTAGCATATATATGCTTGGTAATTTTGGTGTAGTATTATTATGTACACCATATAACCATGCATGTTTTATGAAAAAGTTTAAGAAGGGTAATATGATTTGAAATACCTTAGTATTATTGTGTAAAATTATTTTATGATAGAGAAGTTAACACCAAGTAACTTTCAGAAGGTTTTGTGACACTATTACGGGGAAGTGGGATAAATATTTACAGTTTCAGAGTGGAAGCCCCAGGAGAGGAGCTAGTGTGACAGGATGAGTCAAAAGGTTTGCCACAATATTCCTCCTCCAAGTTATATAATAGACTAAACTATAGTCTCGGGCCGCCTTATCTCTTTAGCTCGAGGGATAACGATGGAATAAGGTTAGTAACAAGCTCCACTATGGTAAGAGCCGGCGGGAGGAGAACCTATGGGATATCATTAATTCAAGAAGCACTGCGGGCACAGTGCTGAACCAGATAGTGGGCATAAGACAGGGAAGAGTTTATAGGAAATTATTTATACCAAAACATTTAAGCAAGCACGATCATACAATTAATTCATGTCGTTGAGCAACATGTCATCCATTACTTTACTAACTGAACTGTAGCTCATTATAGTCTTGTGTTCCAGGTAATGATTGAGATGACAACATGAGCTTGTGAGTTGAAGTAGAGGCCCAACTTTGGTGTTCTACATATGGATATTTTGACCACTAGTGGGGGGCCTAGTTTGTGTATTTTGGGATGTTTTGCAGTCTCTCAATGAAGTTATGTTTAGTTCGTTTTTTTTAGTATCTATTTACTACGTTTCGTTTTGTAATATATGTATATACTGATCATGTATGTAAGTAAAGTCAGCTATCCATAGAGTTTTAAAAAAAATAAAAAAGTTCAAATTGGCCCGTATTTTGGAAAAATAATTACAGGATTATCTTTTAAAAGTAATGCCTTTTAAATAGAAAGTTAATAAATTTCTACTAGTAGTAGGAGGATAAAGAGGGCATTACAAATTGGTATTAGAGCAGAGGTTTAAATCATTTCTGTAGACCGTCCATATGTGTATATCGAGGAAGGGAATCACTCAGCTCACAAGTAAGTATTTTATGTGCATTAATTTATATTTGTTGCATGCTTCATGTTTATTATTGGCTAATCTTTTCTAGGATAAAGAGTATAGAAATGACTGCCACTCGAGGTCAAACATCTAGAGCGACTGAGGGCCTACCCCTGAGAGATATACACAGGAGTTACAATAGCAAGAGGAAAGACAGATTCCGCCTAATGCATAACCACCACCAACACCACCTCCACCACAAGCCCCAACTGCATTTTACCCTCTTGAACCATAGTATGAATGATTTAGGAAACAATACCCGCCAGTTTTTGAGAGCACTACAGATCCACTCGATGCAGAAGAATGGAAATGTTTGTTGGAAAACTTTTTTGACTTTATGCAGCTTAATGAAAGGGAGAAAGTTTATTGTGCTGTTTATATGTTAGAGAAAGATGCTCGTATATGGTGGGACGTGATTAGGCAAACCAGAGACACTACTCAGATGACATAGATAGAATTTCAATTTTTTTTCAAAGAGAAATATTACAATACTGCAGTATTGGCCACAAATGTGAATGAGTTTAGTAACTTACAACAAGGTAACCTTTCAGTGGCTGAATATGTGAGAAAATTTGATCAGTTAGCAAGGTTCGCTTCAGACATAGTCCCTAATGGTGTTACTAGAGTCACTCGCTTTATGGAGGGACTTAAGCTAGAGCTTGCTAGAGATAATGACATGGGACTTATAGGGCCAATTTCTTATGGGCAGGCTGTAGAGAAAGCTTTACGAGTTGAACATTGAGAGGAGAAGATATTAAAAGCTAGAGCTTCTACCAGTTTTCCTCGTAGAGATTTCCAACCCAATGTAAGTCATTTCAATGACAATAAATGAAGAGGTCAATTTTTCCAAGGTGGGTTAGAACAAAACAAGAGATTCAACAGCAGACAACAGAGTGGATGACAGAGGAGACAATAGTGGCCACGATGTGAAAAATGCAGTAAGAACAATCCTGGAGAGTGCAGAGCTCATACCACAGTTTATTATAAATGTGGTAAGGAAGGTCATTTCAAAAGAGAGTGCCCATTATGGAAGAATGAGCAGAAGAAAGAAGAACCTAGGAAGACCAATGCTAGGGTGTTTGCACTTACTCAAGCTGACGCAGACGTGGACCCTTCAATTGTTTCAGGTGAGATTCTTATCGCTGACATACCTACGCATGCATTAATAGATTCTGGTGCCACACATTCATTTGCATCCATAACATATGTGAGGAAATTTGGTAGACCCCCTGATCAGCTGCCAGAGGTATTTAGTACGACGTTACCATCAGGGGAAATATTATATTCAGATCAGTGGCTAAAAAGAGTTCCATCACAGATAGATAGTAGAGAGCTATTTGTGGATCTTATAATATTGAAAATGTAGGAATATGAGGTAATACTCGGTATGGATTGGCTTTCTAAGTATAATGCTACTATTGACTGTGGAAAGAAATGAGTAATTTTCCAACCTTCTGAAGAGGTTCAGTTTATTTTCATCGGTACTCCACAAAATACTAATGTACCTATCATCTCTGCTTTGAAGGCCAAGAAATTGTTGGACAATGGTTCTTCAGGGTATTTAGCCAACGTAATAGATACTTCTATGGAATAATAATTGAGACCTGAAGATGTACCAATAGTTAGAGTTTTCTTAGAAGTGTTTCTAGAAGAATTACCAGGATTACCACAAGATAGGGAAATTGAGTTCGTTATTGAATCATTACCTGGTACTGCACCAATATCGACGGCACCCTATAGAATGGAACCTGCAGAGTTGAAAGAACTGAAGACACAATTATAGGAACTTTTAGACAAAAAGTTCATTAGACCTAGCTATTCACCATGGGGCACTCCAGTTTTGTTTGTCAAGAAGAAAGATGGTACAATGCGGATGTGTATTGCTTACAGAGAGTTAAATAAAGTTACAATTCAGAATAAGTACCCACTTCCCAGGATTGACGATTTGTTTGACCAATTACAAGGTTCAGCTGTATTTTCTAAGATTGACTTGAGATCTGGATACCATCAGCTGAAAATTAGAGAAGAAGATGTGCCAAAAACAGTCTTTCGGATCTGATACGGCCATTATGAATTTTTGGTAATGCCATTTGGATTAACCAATGCCTCAACAGCCTTTATGGATATGATGAATGGAGTTTTTAAAGATTATCTAGATAAGTTTGTAATAGTGTTCATTGATGGCGTTCTAGTTTATTCACGGTCCGAAAATGAACATGAGGAGCATTTGAGACTTACATTACAGAAGTTGAAGGAGAAGCAACTTTATGCCAAGTTTAAAAAGTGTGAATTATGGCTTGAGAAAGTTGTCTATTTGGGTCATATAGTTTCTGGTGAAGGTATTTCAGTGGATCCAGCAAAGATAGAAACAGTTAGTTAGTGGTCAAGACCGAATAATACTTCTGAGGTACGAAGTTTTCTAGGACTAGCGGGCTACTATAGAAGATTTGTTGAGGGATTTTCTAGGATAGCTATACCTCTCACACAACTCACTAGAAAGAATCAAAAATTTGAATGGATTGAGGCTTGTGAGAAAAGTTTTCAAGAGTTGAAACAAAGATTGATTTTAGCCCCAATACTCACTATTCCGTCTGGATCAGGAAACTTTGTAATTTATAGCGACGTGTCAAAGAAAGGATTGGGGTGTGTGCTAATGCAAAATGGTAAGCTAATAGCTTATGCCTCCAGACAATTGAAAGACTACGAACAAAAGTATCCTACTCATGACCTAGAGTTGGCAGCAGTTGTATTTGCTCTCAAGATTTGGAGACATTATATGTACGGAGAACATTGTGAAATATACACTGACCATAAGAGCCTCAAGTACTTTTTCACACAGAAGGAATTAAACATGAGATAAAGACGATGGTTAGAGCTGGTAAAGGACTATGATTGTGAGATTTTGCATCATCTAGGGAAAGCAAATGTTGTGGCTGATGGACTGAGTAGAAAATCATCGAGTAGTTTATCAATTCTAAGGCGATTATCAAAGCCACTCCAGGAAGATATATGTAGAGCACAAATTGAGATCATCATTGGTAAATTGGCAACAATGACACTTCAGTCAACATTGCAAGAAAGAATTAAACAGGGTCAACTTATAGATCTGTATTTGTTAAAATAGAAAGGTGAAGTAGAAGATAGAAAGACCACCGATTTTAGAATCTCGGTTAATGGGACTATGAGGTTTAAAGACAGATTATGTGTCCCAAATGAGAAAGGACTCAAGAAAGAAATTTTTACAGAAGATCACACTACACCGTATTCCCTGCATCTAAGAACTTCAAAGATGTATAATGGTTTAAAAATGCACTGTTGGTGACTTGGAATGAAAAAGGATGTCGTGGAGTTTGTAGCTAAGTGCCTCACATGTCAACAGATTAAAGCTGAACACTAGAGACAAGTTGGTCTACTATAACCACTGCAGATTCTAGATTGGAAGTGGGAAGAAATTACTATGGATTTTATAGTTGGATTACCTAGAATGTCGAAACAGCACGATGCCATTTGGGATATAGTAGACAGATATACAAAGTCAGCACACTTTCTTCCTATGCGCATGACATACACTATGGATCAATTTGCAGAACTATATATTCAAGAAATTGTGAGATTACATGGTGTACCAGTTTCAATTATTTTAGATCGGGATCCGCGATTCACTTCAAAGTTTTTAGAGAGTTTGTAGAAGGCCATAAGAACCAAATTGAAGTTTAGTACAGCTTTTCACCCTCCAACAGATAGACAAACAGAAAGGACAATTCAAACTTTGGAAGATATGTTAAGAGCATGTGTTCTAGATTTCTAAGGTTCATGGTGTAAATACCTGTCATTAATTGAGTTTGCCTATAATAACAGTTATCAAGCAACAATTGGTATAGCTCCGTATGAAATGTTATATGGCAGAAAGTGTCGATCTCCTATCCATTGGGATGAAATGAGAGAAAAGAAGTATCTTGGCCCAGAGTTAGTCAAAGAAACAACTGAGGCAGTGGAAAAGATAAGAAAAAGAATGCTTGCTACACAGAGTCGACAGAAGAAATATGGTGATCCAATTCAAAGAGATGTAGAATTCAATGCAAAGGATATAGTATTTTTAAAAGTAGCACCAATGAAAGGAGTGATGAGATTCGGAAAGAAAGGAAAGTTGAGTCCTAGATTTATTAGACCTTTTGAGATCCTTGAAAGGATTGGAAATGTAGCTTATAGACTTGCTTTACCCCCGTCATTATCAAGCGTGCATAATGTCTTCCATATCTATTTATTAAGGAAGTATGTTTCAGGCCCCTCCCATTTGTTGAGTTATGAGCCACTGGAACTAAATCAGGATTTGACATATGAGGAACAACCAATACATATCCTTGACAAAAAGGAAAAAGAATTGAGAAACAAAAAAATTCCACTAGTTAAAGTCTTATGGAGAAATTTCGCAGTAGAAGAAGCGACTTGGGAGAGAGAGGATGAAATGAGGATCAAGTATCCAGAATTATTTGGGAATGCGAATTTCGAGGACAAAATTTTTATAAGGAGGAGGGGATTGTGACATCCAGCTCCTCACATAATTAAGAGAGCCAATAATAAACATGTTCTAATAGCATATTAGGCATCTAGAAGTCATTAATACTAGTTTCATAAAATTATGCTTATTCCTTATATTATGTGCATTTACATACATGTTATTACACTAATGATTGTCGAAGTGTCCCGATGTAGTGCAAAGGTTCAATACCCTCAGAGAAAGAGCTCAGTGTGCTAAAAGAACAAAGAATATAATTATGAAACTAATACTATGTGTACATGTATTAAGATCATACTTGTTGATTACTTGGTCAAATAGTAGATTTTCGGTAAAATGCAATTTCCCGTACTTCGGAGCCAAATTCACTGTATGTTTAACACGTTAAATAGGCTTAATTCAATGTCTAGCACTTATTTATAGCATTTTATTTGTTGGCTCCAGGTAAGCACGAGGTGGCATTCAGGACACTAATTGGTATTTTGTTGCACTAAGCTAGCTTAGATTCAGCTTAATCGCGTAGAGTCAATTTTGTTGATTCTATTAATTGGGCATTAATACTATGTTGTATTATTAATTAGAGTCTAATTGACTTACTTTTATATTTAATGATTGGTTATGGGGCTAGGTTCTACCAAATTATAATAAGATTGGCCATATAGGATCATAAGTCAAAGTATGACTAGATTTCACTTTCTACGATAGGATTCACCAACTTTTGCTACACTTGGGTGTATAGGAGTGACCAGAAACGTGGTGACTATGCTAAGGATGTTTTAGAGCTTGACACATGGAATGTAATGAACAAAATACCCAAAATACCCCTTAGAATTTAAGTTATGCCATTTCTTAGTCATTAAGAATCACTTTTAGACTAAATCTGGTCATTTGCTTTCCCTTTCTCTCCAGCCAGGACCTGAGTCTCTCCAACACCTTCCTACACTTCGCTCAACTCCTATTATCCATATCCAAGAGTTTCCAAGTGGTAGAACTCAAATTGGAGCACTAGAAAGCAAGATAGACCAAAACTAGTCAAGGTAGCTCTATTAAGTTCTTCTTTCTAGGTCTTGTCCTTTAATTTCAATTTTCTACTTGTTTCCACTTAAACAAAGTTTCTTCAGGTCTTCCTAAATCCAAAAATCTATTTCTAAGCCTTGGAAATCAGTTGGTGAAGATAGAAGGCAAGAACACTAGCGAAGACTCAAACTAGTTAAGGTGAGGTTTATGTTGGATTTTGAATTTGTAGTAAATTTTCTTTATTTCATCTCTTAAACCTAAGCTATTATTTGATGAATAATGGTCCTAGGAACCCTTATATATTGTTGGAAACATAAAATTTAAGTGGAGGATTAAAGTTAAACCGAAAGCTCCAAAGTTTGCTATTTGTGGAGTTAAGTGTTTTTCTATGTAATAGATTAAGTTTTCTATGTTTGTAATCTGATTTCTTAAATTTGGATTGTATATATTATTGATCCTATTGTCTATTACACTCATTTGGTGGCTGCTTATGATGACACACAAGTGTACAAGTGGTTTTAAACTTGATGAAACCAAAAAAGAGTTCAAGTGCACTTAGATTGTTCTAAGTGATCCTCTTGATGTGTATATGTGGGAATTTGGATTTCTAATTGCTATTGCAGGTTTAAAACCATAATTTTAATCATGTGGGAACATCCTAAAAATAGGGGAGGTGCTGTCCAAATATTTTTAAAATGAAATGGCACCATTTAGGAGCAAATGTACTGGTTTTACAAAATTATGTGCAATTTTGGATCATTTTTGTGCTCATGAACTAGCATTCATATTTTAATACCTTTGAACAGTTTTTCAATGCTACTTATTGACTTCCAAGTATCTTAGGTGATTTATATGCTTCTGAGTAATTTTAAGATCAAGTCTCCTAATTTCTTGAAAATTCTGATTTCGGAATTGTTCGAGTATCTTGATGCATTCTTTTGGCAAAATATGCATTTTGAATAACAGTAAACTATGACAGGTGAATAGCATACCAATCTTTAGAGGATATTGACCCTTTGCACAATTCATTTATATTCAGGACACGAGGTAAGTAAAATACTCAACTGCAACACAAGAATTATGTACTATATAAGTATCTATTATGTTTCCATATTTTGCATTTATTCTGGTTATGAGTATGACCATTGGCATTTCGATTTCAGCATATATATACTTGGTAATTTTGGTGTGGTATTATTATATACACCATATAACCATGTATATTTTATGAAAAAGTTTAAGAAGGGTAATATGATTTGAAATACCTTAGTATTATTGTGTAAAACTATTTTATCATAGAAAAGTTAAGACCAGGTAACTTTCAGAAGGTTTTGTGTCACTGTTACGGAGAAGTGAGATAAATATTTACAGTTTCAGCGTGGCAAACCCATGAGAGGGGTAAGTGTGACAGGATTTTTTCAAAGGTTTGTCACAATATTCCTCCTCCAAGTTATATAATAGACTAAACTACAGTCTCGGGCCGCCTAATCTCTTGAGCTCGAGGGGTAACGATAGAATAAGGTTAGTAACGAGCCCCACTATGGTAGGAGCCGGCGGGAGGAGAACCTATGAGATATCATTAATTCAGGAAGCCGTGTGGGCACAATGATATACCAGACAGTGGGCACAAGACAGGAAAGAGTCTATAGGAAATTATTTATACCGAAACATTTAAGTAAGCACGATCATACATTTAATTCATTTCATTGAGCAACATGTCATCCATTACTTTACTAACTGAGCTATAGCTCATTATAGTCTTGTGTTGTAAATAATGATTTAGATGACAACATGAGCTTGTGAGTTGAAGTAGAGGCCCAACCTTGGTGTTGTACATATAGATATTTTGATCACTTGTGAGAGGCCTAGTTTGTGTATTTTGGGATATTTTGTAGTCTCTCAATGAAGTTACTTTTAGTTCATTTTTTTTAGTACCTATTTACTACGTTTCGTTTTGTAATATATTTACATATTGATCATGTAAATATAAGTAAAGTCAGCTATCCATAGAGTTTTAAAGAAAATAAAAATTCAAATTGGCCCGTATTTTGGAAAAATAATTACAGGATTATCTTCCAAAAGTAATGCCTTGTAAATAGAAAGTTAATAAAGTTCCACTTGTAGTAGGAGGATAAAGAGGGCATTACATTCATATACTAATGTTCTTATGATGTAGATAACATAAATCTTTACTTACCTTCTACTCGACAGAAAAGACAGTGAAAAGAGTCAGTATACTCTGGGGCAAGGTGTGTGGAAGACCTGATATCAATTTCATCACTAAGATGATCATTACAATGAAAATATTTAAAGAAATCGACAACAAGACTAAAATCAAAAATGTCACAAAATCAGAAAATCTGATCACAAAATGATCCAAAATGACACATACTTTTATAAAAGCTGGTTCATTTGTTTTCAAATGGTACTATTTGGTTTAAAAAAAATATTTGGATAGCACTTTTCCGTTTTTTAGTATATTCCCACATGATTGAAATCATGATTTTAAACCTGTAATAACATTTTATAATCCAATTCCCACATATATAACTCAGAGAGGATCATTTAGTATATTCTAGGAACACTTCTGTGATGCCCAAATTTCTCACATACATAATAAGTCAATAATAAACATGTTCATATTACATAGTAGACATATAATGAAGTGCATCAAAATGAAAATTTATGGAAGAAAGAGTACAACGGGAATTTCAATGAAATTTATGATGAAACATGTTCATGAGCATGCATGATCTATACTTACTGAACATTAGCTCATTTACTTCCTATGATGCAGGTGATGAGATATATGATATATAGAGTTGCTGGTTAGCTAGTATGCTTTCTTGTCGCCACGATCATATAGATGTAGAGAATTTTGTTGCTCAGCAAAAAATGTCTCATCTTTCCTTTTGTCACTAGGGGTGACAGGCACTTTACAAGAACATCGTGTTCTAGTCCTTCCTTGATTTTCTCTATCAATGTGCTATCTACTGTGGTTTCCCATTCCCCATTGATAATAATAAATATTAAAAAAATTACGATGAAAATACTAAATTCTTTTTACAGTCAACAAAATATAAAACATAACAATAAACTAATAATTTTTAAACTTAAAATTTAAATATACAAGTACATATAACTCTCTAATTTCATTATTTTACCAAAGATATAAGAATATAGATAGTATAAAATTCAATAGACATTTATATATATAATAACTTTTCTATGTAATAACTTTTCAATGTAAATATATATATAGGGGCGAGTATGGTGTGAATTATGCTCATACCATTCCCGCACTATATCCACATATTAATGGTGCGGTTATTCCTCGTTCTCGTCATTTTTCCTGCTTGATCGATTTTCTCTTCACTGTTCGGATCGGATAACTACGGATACTCTAAACCATAAGTTATATCGTTATCCCTACTAAAAATTCTATAATTAAAAATTTTAGTCACATAAAATTCAATCCGATTAAACTGATTAAATATAATAAGCTACAACCAATTTTATTGTTATAGTAAAAAGTTGTGTTTTAATGTATGTTAGTTACAAATTGTTATTAAATGCTACTTTTTAGTTGAAAAATATTTATTGTGACTAAAAAATCGTCACCAACCAAACGGTGATCTTTTTATGTTTTATTTTTTGTTTTTTTTTATAGTAACGAATACGGAACATCCATGAGTGAGCATGCGTGTTTAATGTATGTTAGTTACAAATTGTGATTAAACCTGGCAATTCGAGTTGGGCCCAATGGGCCGGTCCGGCCCTAGGGGTAGGGCCGAGCAGGGCCTGGGTTTCGCGGCCCGGCTCATTTTTTTTTTTTGGGCCCAGATTCATCTGGGCCCTTAAATTTAAAAAAAAAAAAAGATAAAGGGCCCAGAACTCATCTGGGCCCTTTGTTTTAACGGTAACAAATCCAATGGTAACAAATGTTATTGTTGGATTTATATCATTTTTTTTTTTTTTTTTTAAGTTTAAACTATTTTTTCAAATTAAAAAAAAAATATTTTCTTATACTATAAATACCCTACACTCTACACTCTACACTCTTTTTTCACACTTACAATTTTCAAATACTCTCTTATTTTCTCATTCTTTCTCTCTAAATCTCTAACTATATTCTCAATTTTATTTTTTTCTCTCTTATCTAACTACAATTTACTAATTATTAGTAATTATATTTTATAGTCTCCAAAGTCCAAGCACTCCACAACTCATAAAGCTTAATTGAAGGTACGATTTAATTTATTTATCATAATTATCTTTTTAATTTATTTAATTTGTAGTATATTTAGTTGTTTACTATTATTACTAGTATAATAGTTAGTAGTTTGTAGTTACTAGTTAAGTAGTTAGTAACTTAGTAGTTCTACAAGACTTTATTTTTAATTTTAATTCAATTGTAATTTTTTACAATTAAGATAGTAATTCATTAGTTTGTAGTTTGTAGAAAATTTATTAGAATATTATATTTTAAATTTCAATGAATTTTTAATTTTTAGTAGTTTACAATTAAGTTAGTAGTAGAAAATTTATGAAATATATTTTCAATTAATTTGTAATTTATAGTTGTTTACAATAAAGTTAGTAGAAACTAGAAAGTTTATTACAATATTAAATTTTTAATTTCAATTAATTTGTAGTAGTTTACAATTAAGTTAGTAGAAGTTTATTAGAAGATTATATTTTAAATTTCAATTAATTTGTAGTAGTTTACAATTAAGTTAGTAGAAGTTTATTAGAATATTATATCTTAAATTTCAATTTATTTGTAATTTGTTATTGTTTACAATTAAGTTGGTAGAATATCTATATTTGTAATTTCAATTTATTTATAGTTGTGTATAATTTTAATATCTATATTTTTAATATAGGATATGGATATGCCAAAAAATATCCCTATTGATTTGGAAATAGATGACGACCAAATTCACATAGCTGAAGAGGGTGAACAAGTCCCCGAAATACAAACTAATCCAAATGCTAGTAGAAGTTGTTCATAATTTTAAGATAGTTGTTCGCCGAGTACAAGCACGACCTCCAAACGTGCAAGGACAACTTCCAATGTATGGGGCCATTTTGATCCAGAATTCAAAGAAGAGGCTGATGGTAAGAAGACAAAAATGGCAAGAAGTAAATATTGTAAGAAATTATTAACTGCTAAACCATCTAGCGGGACCACTCATTTGAATAGACATAGTGATGCATGTGTCAAAAAACACAAAAAAGACAAGGAGCCTATTCAATCAACTCTTCAACTCAACAAGGATGGTTCGGTAAGTTCTTGGAACTATGGTCCTTTAGTAGCTAGAGAATCTCTAACACGTTTAATAGCTATAAAAGATTTACTATTAGGTTTTGGTGATTGCAATAGCTATGAAGATCATATTAGAAGATCTTATTATCAAAACTTTAAAAGAGTTTCTAGAAATACCAGTAAGAGTGATTTGATTAAAGTTTATGAAAATATGCGTAAAGATTTAATAACTGAATTAACTTCATCAAATTTTTGTATTGCATTGACATCTAATATTTGGGGTGCTAATTCTAAACAAGATTATTTAAGGGTAGTTGCACATTATTTAGATTCTAGACGGATAATGTAAAAAAGAATAATTTATTTTCGAGTCGTTGATAATAAACATACTGCTGAAATTATTAGAGATATAATTTTAAATATTGTTGAAGAATATGGCATAGCAAATCGCATTATCTCTATCACTTTAGATAATGCTACCGCAAATACAAATATGACATCCAACTCCTCACATAATTAAGAGAGCCAATAATAAACATGTTCTAATTGCATATTAGGCATCTAGAAGTCATTAATACTAGTTTCATAAAAATATGCTCATTCCTTATGTTATGTGTATTTACATACATACTATTACACTAATGATTGTCAAAGTGTCCCGATACAGTGTAAAAGTTCAATACCCTCATAGAGAGAGCTCGGTGTGCTAAAAGAACAAGGAATATAATTATGAAACTAATACTATGTGCACATGTATTAAGATCGTACTTGTTGATAACTTGGTCAAATAGTAGTTTCTCGGTAAAATACAATTTTCACGTACTTCGGAGCCAAATTCACTGTGTATTTAACGCGTCAAATAGGCTTAATTCAATGTCTAGGACTTATTTATAGCATTTTATTTATCGGCTCCAGGTAAGCACGAGGTGGCATTCAGGACACTAATTGGTATTTTGTTGCACTAAGCTAGCTTAAATTAAGCTTAATCGCGTAATGTCATTTTTGGGCATTCTAATAATTGAGTGCTAATACTATGTTTGCATTGTTAATTAGAGTCTAATCGACTTTCTTTTTATGTTTAACGATTGGTTAAGGGGCTAAGTTGCACCAAATTACAATAAGATTGGCCATATAGGATCATAAGTCAAAGTATGACTAGTTTTCACTTTCTAAGGTAGGATTCACCAACTTTGACTACACTTGGGTGTATAGGAGTGACCAGCAATGTGGTGACTATGCTAAAGATGTTTTCGAGCTTGATACATGGAAAGTAATGAACAAAATACCCAAAATACCCCTTAGAATTTAAGTTATGCCATTTCTTAGTCATTAAGTATCACTTTTAGACAAAATCTGGTCATTTGCATTCCCTCTCTCCAGCCACGACCTGAGCCTCTCCAAAACCTTTTTACACTTCTCTCAACTTCCCTTAACCATCTCCAAGAGTTTCCAAGTGGTAGAACTCAAGTTGGAGCTTTAGAAAGCAAGATACACCAAAACTAGTCAAGGTAGCTCTACTAAGTTCTTCTTTCTAGGTCTTGTCCTTTAATTTCAATTCTCTACTTGTTTCCACTTAAACAAAGGTTTCTACATGTTTTTTTAAGTCCAAAAATCTATTTCTAAGTTTTGGGAATAAGTTTGGTGGAGATAGAAGGAAAGAAATCTAGCAAAGACTCAAACTAGTTAAGGTGAGGTTTATGTTGGATTTTGAATTTGTAGTGAATTTCCTTTATTTAAGCTCTTAAATCTAAGCTATTATTTGATGTATAACAGTCCTAGAAACCCTTATATATTGCTGAAAATATAAAATTTAAGTGGAGGATTAAATTTAAACCTAAAGCCCCAAAGTTTGCAATTTATAGAGTTAAGTGTTTTTATGTGTAATAGATTAAGTTTTCTATGTTTGTATTCTGATTTCTTAAATTTGGATTGTATATCTTATTGATCCTATTATCTATTACACTCATTTGGTGGCTGTTTGTGACGACACATAAGTGTAAAAGTGGTTTGAAACTTGTTGAAACAGAAAAAGAGTTCAAGTGCACTTAGATTGTTCTAAGTGATCCTCTTGATGTGTATATGTGGGAATTTTGATTTATAATTGCTATTGCAGGTTTAAAACTATGATTTTAATCATGTGGGAATATCCTAAAAATAGGGGAGGTGCTGTCCAAATATTTTTAAAATGAAATGGCACCATTTAGGAGTAAATGGACTAGTTTTACAAAATTATATGCCATTTTGGATTATTTTTGTGCTAACGAACTAGCATTCATATTTTAATAACTTTGAGCAGTTTGTCAATGCTATTTATTGATCGCTAAGTACCTAAAGTGAATTATATACTTCTGAGTCATTTTAAGATCAAGTTTCCTAATTTTGTGAAAATTCTGATTTCGGTATTGTTCGAGTATCTTGATGCATTCTTTTGGCAAAATGTGCATTTTGAATACCTATAAACTATGACAAGTGAATAGCACACCAATCTCTAGAGGATATTGACCCTTTCCACAATTCATTTCTATTTAGGACACGAGGTAAGTAAAGTACTCAACTGCAACACAAGAATAATGTGCTATATAAGTATCTATTATGTTTCCATGTTTTACATTTATTCTGGTTATGAATATGACAATTGGCATTTCGATTTCAGCATATATATATGGTTGGTAATTTTTGTGTGGTATTATTATGTACACCATATAACCACACATGTTTTATGAAAAAGTTTAAGAAGGGTAATATGATTTATGAAAAGCCTTAGTATTATTATGTAAAACTATTTTATCATAGAGAAGTTAAAATCAGGTAACTTTCAGAAGATTTTGTGTCACTATTACAGGGAAGCGGGATAAATATTTACAGTTTCAGAGTGGCAGCCCCAGGAAAGGGGCAAGTGTGACAGGATTAGTCACAAGATTTGCCACAATATTCCTCCTCCAAGTTATATAATAGACTAAACTATAGTCTCGGGCCGCCTTATCTCTTGAGCTCGATGGGGTAACGATGGAATAAGGTTAGTAACGAGCCCCACTGTGGAAAGAGCCGGCGGGAGGAAAACCCATGGGATATTATTAATTCAGGAAGCCCTGCAGGCACAGTGCTGAACTGGACAGTGGGCATAGGACAGGGAAGGGTCTAAAGGACATTATTTATGCCAAAACATTTAAGTAAGCACGATTATACATTTAATTCATGTTATTGAGCAACATGTCATCCATTACTTTACTTACTGAGCTGTAGCTCATTATAATCTTGTGTTACAGGTAATGATTGAGATGACAGCATGAGCTTGTGAGTTGAAGTAGAGGCCCAACCTTAGTGTTGTACATATGGATATTTTGACCACTTGTGGGAGGGCCTAGTTTGTGTATTTTGAGATGTTTTGCAGTCTCTCAATGAAGTTAATTTTAATTCGTTTTTTTTTTGTACCTATTATCTACGTTTTATTGTGTAATATATGTATATACTGATCATGTATGTAAGTAAAGTCACCTATCCATAGAGTTTTAAAGAAAATAAAAAGTTCGAATTGGCCCGTATTTTGGAAAAATAATTATAGGATTATCTTCCAAAAGTAATGCCTTGTAAATAAAAAGTTAATAAATTTCCACTAGTAGTAGGAGGATATAGAGGGCGTTACAAGTTTGGTATCATAGTAGAGGTTCAAATCGTTTCTGTAGACTGTCCATATGTGTATATCGAGGAAGGGAATCACTCAACTCATAAGTAAGTATTTTATGTGCATTAATTATATTTGTTACTTGCTTCATGTTTATTACTGGCTAATCTTTACTGGGATAAAGAGCATAGAAATGACTACCACTCGAGGTCAAACATCTAGAGCGACTGAGGGCTCTACCCTTGAGAGACATACACAGGAGTTAGTAGAACTCCGCGAGATAGTCCATAGGCAGGCAGAACAAATTGAGAGGCAATTACAACAGTAAGAGGAAAGACAGATTCTGCCTAACACACAACCACCACCACCACCACCTCTGCCACAAGCCCCTACTGCATTTTACCTTCTTGAACCACTGTATGAACGGTTTAGGAAACAACACCCGCCAGTATTTGAGGGTACTACAGATCCACTCGATGCAGAAGAATGGAAATGTTCGTTGGAAATAATTTTTGACTTTATGCACTTTAGTGAAAGGGAGAAAGTTTATTGTGCTGTTTATATGTTAAAGAAAGATGCACGTATATGGTGGGATGTGATTAGGCAAACCAGAGACACTACACAAATGACATGGACAGAATTTCAATTGGTTTTCAACGAGAGATATTACAATACTGTAGTATTGGCCACAAAGGTGAATGAGTTTAGTAAGTTACAACAGGGTAACCTTTCAGTGGCTGAATATGTGAGAAAATTCAATCAGTTAGTAAGGTTCGCTTCAGACGTGGTCCCTAATGATGTCACTAGAGTCACTCACTTTATGGAGGGACTTAAGCCAGAGCTTGCTAGAGATGTTGACATAGGACTCACAGGGCCAATTTCTTATGGAAAGGCTATAGAGAAAGCTTAATGAGCTGAACATCGAGAGGAGAAGATATTAAAAGCTAGAGCTTTTACCAGTTTTGCTCGTAGAGATTTCCAACCCAATGCAAGTTGTTTCAATGACAATAAACGAAGAGGTCAATTTTTCCAAGATGGGTTAGAACAAAACAAGAGATTCAACAGCGGACAACAGACTGGACAAAAAAAGAGACAACAGTGCCCACGATGTGAAAAATGCGGTAAGAACTATCCTGGAGAGTGCAGAGCTCATACCACAGTTTGTTATAAATGTGGTAAGGAAGGTCATTTCAAAAGAGAGTGTCCATTGTGAAAGAATGAGCAGAAGAAAGAAGAACCTAGGAAGACCAATGCTAGGGTGTTTGCACTTACTCAAGCTGACGCAGACGCAGACCCTTCGGTTGTTACAGGTGAGATTCTTATCGCTGACATACCTACATATGCATTAATAGATTCTGGTGCCATACATTCATTTGCATCCATAACATATGTGAAGAGATTAGGTAGACCCCCTGATCAGCTGCCAGAGGTATTTAGTACGGCATTGTCATCAGGGGAAATATTATATTCAGATCAGTGGGTAAAAGGAGTTCCATTACAGATAGATAGTAGAGAGCTATTTGTGGATCTTGTGATGTTGGAAATGCAGGAATATGAGGTAATACTCGGTATGGATTGGCTTTCCAAGTAAAATGCTACTATTGACTGTGGAAAGAAAAGAGTAATTTTCCAACTTTCTGAAGAGGCTCAGTTTGTTTTCATCGGTACTCCACAAAAAACTAATGTACCTATTATCTCTGCTTTGAAGGCAAAGAAATTCTTGGACAATGGTTGTTCAGGCTATTTTGCCAACGTAATAGATACTTCTATGGAACAGCAATTCAGACCTGAAGATGTACTGATAGTTAGAGATTTCTTAGAAGTGTTTCCAGAAGAATTACCAGGATTACCACCAGATAGGGAAATTGAGTTCGTTATTGAATCATTACCTGGTACTGCACCAATATCGAAGGCTCCCTATAGAATGGCACCTGCAGAGTTGAAAGAACTGAAGACACAATTACAGGAACTTTTAGACAAAAAGATCATTAGACCTAGCTATTCACCATGGGGCGCTCCAGTTTTGTTTGTCAAGAAGAAAGATGGTACAATGCGGATGTGTATTGATTATAGAGAGTTAAATAAAGTGACAATTAAGAATAAGTTCCCACTTCCCAGGATTGATGATTTGTTTGACCAATTACAAGGTTCAGCTATATTTTCCAAGATTGACTTAAGATCCGGTTATCATCAGCTGAAAATTAGAGAAGAAGATATGCCAAAAACAGCCTTTCGGACCCGATACTGCCATTATGAATTTTTGGTAATGCCATTTGGATTGATCAATGCCCAGCAGCCTTTATGGATGTGATGAATAGAGTTTTTAAAGATTATCTACATAAGTTTGTAATAGTGTTTATTGATGACATTCTAGTTTATTCACGGTCCAAAAATGAACATGAAGAGCATTTAAGACTTACATTGCAGAAGTTGAAGGAGAAGCAACTTTATGCCAAGTTTAAAAAGTGTGAATTCTGGCTTGAGAAAGTTGTCTTTTTGGGTCATATAGTTTCTGGTGAAGGTATTTCAGTGGATCCAGCAAAGATAGAAACAGTTAGTAAGTGGTCAAGACCGAATAATGTTTCTAAGGTACGAAGTTTCCTAGGACTAGCCGGCTACTATAGAAGATTTGTTGAGGGATTTTCTAGGATAGCTATATCTCTCACACAACTCACTAGAAAGAATCAAAAATTTGAATGGATTGAGACTTGTGAGAAAAGTTTTCAAGAGTTGAAACAAAGATTGATTTCAGCCCCAATACTCACTATTCCGTCTGGATCAGGAAACTTTGTAATTTATAGCGACGCGTCAAAGAAAGGATTGAGGTGTGTGCTAATGCAGAATGGTAAGGTAATAGCTTATGCCTCCAAACAATTGAAAGACTACAAGCAAAAATATCCTACTCATGACCTAGAGTTAGCAGTAGTTGTATTTGCTCTCAAGATTTGGAGACATTATCTGTATGGAGAACAATGTGAAATATACACTGACCATAAGAGCCTCAAGTACTTTTTCACACAGAAGGAATTAAACATGAGACAAAGACGATGGTTAGAGCTGGTAAAAGACTACGATTGTGAGATTTTGTATCATCCAGGGAAAGCAAATGTTGTGGCCGATGCACTAAGTAGAAAGTCACTGAGTAGTTTATCAATTCTAAGACGATTATCAAAGCCACTCCAGGAAGATATGTGTAGAGCACAAATCGAGATTATCGTTGGTAAATTGGCAGCAATGACACTTCAGTCAACATTGCTAGAAAGAATTAAATAGGGTCAACTTATAGATCTGTATTTGTTAAAACAGAAAAGTGAAGTGGAAGATAGAAAGACCACCAATTTTAGTATCTCAGTTAATGGGAATATGGGGTTTAAAGGCAGATTATGTGTCCCAAATGACAAAGAACTCAAGAAAAAAATTCTTACAGAAGCTCATACTACACCGTATTCCCTGCATCCAGGAACTACAAAGATGTATAATAATTTTAAAATGCACTATTGGTGGCCTAGAATGAAAAAGGATGTCGTAGAGTTTATAGCTAAGTGTCTCACATGTCAACAAATTTATTTGTTTGATTATTTTTCTTAATATTCTATTTAATTATTATTAATTTTTTAACAATAGAAAATATATGTAGTTTATGTTGTCAATTTTTTTAAATGAAAATTCAAATAAAAAATTTAAATTTAACAGATTAAAAAAAATTGTTAAAAAAAAATCAAATAATAGAAACAAAAAAACGGGCCGAGTACTGGCCGGGCCGGTTTTGGCCCATCAAAAAGTCCGGCGGGCCAACGGCCCGGCCCAGTCACCCCCTAAAACCCGTGATGGGCGGGCCGGGTGGCCCGGCCCATTTTGCCACCTCTAATTGTGATTAAATGTTACGTTTTAGTTGAAAAATATTTATTGTTGACTGAAAAATCGTCACCAACCAAACGGTGATCTTTTTATTTTTTATTTTTTATTTTTGTTTTTTCTTTGGTAGTAACGAACACGGAACATCCATGTGAGCATGCGTGTTTCTTTACTAAATACAAAGATGAGTTAATGGAGTCTATTAATTAACAGGACCTTTTTTTTTTCTTTCCCCTTTTTAGGTTTGAAAGTACATGAGCGAACATCCATGGCTCTATATAATCCAAATAAATACTAAACAAACGAAAAAGAAAAGGAGAAAAGTAACCATGTTTTGGATTGAATTTTTTGTAGCAGGATTAATAGGGTGTACTTAGTTTTGGGATAGTTTTGGATGTAAACAAGTTATTTAAATAAGGGGTAAGTTGGAATTAAAAATTATTTTTATAGCACATGGGTGCCTTTGTAGCATAAGGGCTGTAAATATAACTTCCCTTTATTAGTTAGCTACGAATATGAAAAAAATTGGATTTTATAATTGCTATCTATAAAAATTTCATGTTTCATAATTAATGAAGAGTAATATCATATCCCTTTAATTAAGTTGCAGGAAATTGAGGAAATGAAACCATATGAAAGGGCCTTGCAGTAAGATAGCCTACTTTTCAAAACTCTATAGTAAAAAGTCTTTGTAAGGAATAATTTGGATTGTTGAACATTTTCCATCCGATTTTATCAAACCAAATTTCTGAAGTATTAGCATTAGAATATAGAGATCCAAACTTAGTTGGCACAAAACTAGTTTTCCTTCATTTGCTTGGAAACTACAAAGACAAGAAAAATATATTAATTAACAAAGAAATATATTCAACCTACAATTAAAAACACGATAAGGAGCACTCCCTTTCAGTAAATCCCAAAAATTTGATAATGGGAAAAACAATAAAAACCCTATAGGATTATCTAAATATATAGAACTACTTATTATTCGCATAAAAAAATTGGTCAATACTTGTCAAAATTTTTGTAAGGAGAATCTGAACGAAAAAGAAAAAAGAAAAAAAAATTTAATTTTTTGTATTGGCTAATTATGTAATGTTCATAATGCTCCGATGGCTACATGTAAACTAGTTACATTTTCTTGTGAAGATATATATTTACTGCAGCAAGAAATAAAAAAAGATTTTGCGTTATTTCCATTAATCTGATGTTGCAATTAATTTAATTATAAATCAGTTGAATTTTTTATTTATCTCTATTGATTTTATTTTATTTTTTGAAGAAATCTCTATTTATCTATATTAGGCTAAGGTTGCATAAGATGTTTACAATTATTAGGTTTGAATTCTTTCTCTCAATAAGAGTACTAGTGGAATTATATTCCCACAAGGATTAATTTGTTAAAAAAATGATATGTTTCTACTAGCCCAAAAGAAGCGTAGACTTTTGCCTATAAATATTAAGGGGAGAACAGAAAGTGAAATCAAATGAATAGTGCCAATTAGTCGAATATAAAATTTGGGAGAGAGGATCTAGAAAAAGACTCAATAGTGAACTTTTTTGTTCAAACCTTAATGATTGTTTTCCTCAATAAAAACGCATTTGTTTAGTACGAGCACCCATGGGTCGTAATTTCGTGAAATGAACTGAAAAAAAATATCTGACTTAAAAAAATATATTAAAATTTGAATATTCTAATATTTAAATTTGAAAATTTGAATTTTAAAAAATAATATTATGAAATTAAGAATTTTTAAAAATTAATACTCTGATTATAACTATATTAATTTTTATTATTATATTTAATTTTGATAATATTATTATTTTTTATCAGTTAACATTATTTAAAAAATTAACTTAAAATATTAATTTTTAAAAAATTTTAGTCTCAAAATATTATTTTACAGAATCTAAATTTAAGCTTTATGATTTTTTTTTGACTCTACAATTTACCCTAATAGCGTAACTAAACATAGGTTATTTTTCATCCATCAATAGATTCTACTGAATACAAAAATAATTGAATTGACCGCAAGTGGCCCGTTTCATACTAAAATGTTAAAACTTTTCAAATGGCAGATATTAAACTTCAAACCTATTAATATATAGTGAAGTAACAGTAAACGAACATAATAAAGAAAATTGGAAGAACTTTAGATTACGACAAATTTGTCTTGGTCTGGTACTTTTTTTATTTGAATATCGTCGCTACTTATAATTAATTTGCTATCCGATTACAGTCTCGTATTGTTAGTAGATGTAGTCATAGAATAATGTCAAGTAACTTAATTGTTTTTTCGTTTTTTTTAATGGAATTTTTCTTATAATATTTGTTGATGGAGGTTTTATCAACAATAAATTTATGAAGAATCAAGAGATGTGGCTTGTGTAAATTGAAGTAAATAATCAAAGCAAATATGGAGAGAGGGATTTATAGTGGTTCAGCCCCGAAAAAGATGAGCC
>JXTB01000074.1:365245-388879 GCA_002914805.1 Parasponia andersonii
CTATTTCCCTCTTCTTGTAGGTTTCCTTTATTGTATTTGCGTGTTTCCCCTTTTCTTATAGGTTTCCTGTTTGTCAAGGAAAACTGCACGGAGAAGGTCGCACAAAAACCTGCGGAAGAGGTCGCATATATTTTCTATGTGGAAGGTCGCACATATCCTTTACAGAGGAGGTCGCATATACATCATATACGACCTTAGGATTTTAGACCGTACAACAATATTCTTTTTCAATATCACGTTATTATATTGTTTCAATGGATAAAAGTTATTAAATCTACTTTTGATATTGAAAAGAAGAAATGATAATTTGGGTTTTACATTATTTGTAGAGATAATATAAATGATAGTGCTAACAATCTCATATTATTTACAATTTTTTTTTAATAAAACCTGACGTTGTAGATGGCTTGGCAATTTTCAATTGCTGAATCAAAATTTACAATGAATAATTCTTAATGACATTCACTAACATCATCTGACACATTAGTGACATTAAAAAAGTGAATAAATAATTTTTATTGACATTCACTAACAACATCTGACACATTAATGACATTAAAAAAGTGAAATATAAAGTGAGACACTTAACAATATTGTGATAATTAAGAATGAATGGATCGCAGTTAGCTACGTCATGTTTGCTCGTCATCTATTACTGGTATATGTAAAGGCACTTGCTTTGTGTTTGAACATAGGGCATCAATTAGCAATGATGTTAGAATTGATGTTAGGCATTTTTTTTAATACAATCCCAAGTAATATTTTACTTATGTACCCTTTTTAATACTCCTAATTTATCCTATTTTTATTGCACATATTTTTTTTTTTAAAAAAGAGAACTTAAACTAATAATTTTTATTTATTATAAATTAAATTAAAATACTTAATACCCGATTTTCACTCTAACCTATTAGAGAAAATAGATTTTCAGCCTACTTCGATATCGTAGAATCGGAATCTTAAGTAATGAAATAAATAAAAAATAAATATATAAATAAATCTACATTCATTTAAAAAATTAAATATAAACATTTTATCAAAGTAATTAGTCTCAAAACCCGATAAGGTGTACACATAGTCCTATTTTGTTAAAGTTTTTAATCAAAATGGATTTCTACGCATATGAGGTTAGAGAAAAATCATATTCGAACTGGTTTTTATAAATAAAAGAAATTGGACAGCCATGATTAAAGAAACACTTGACAATAAATAAACAAATATAAATTAATGTTGCTATATACATATACATATATATATATATATATATACACGAAAACCTCGATAAATGAACGTTCAATACATTAACAATCTCAGTAAAATAATAAAATATTTTGATACAAATCCGGACCAATGTACTTAATTAATATTCTCGCTGAATGCATAAAATAATTTTTTTGTAATTTTTTTATGGCCCATCCAATATATAAAATAATAATTGATTAAATATATAAAAAATTTAACATAAACTTTCACAATATTAATGAATTTTATTTAAATAACTTCTACTTTCTTAATTCTGTTTCTTTTTCTAAAATCATACCTAAAGTTATTGACTCTAATGTATGCAGTGTATACAACATAGATATAATTTGGAATCTATTTATAATAATTTGGACTCTAGAAGTAGAACTAATAGCTATTTATCGATATTATATTCAATTTTAAAGAAATATCTTGAAATACTATATTTTATAAGATATTAATTTTTGAAGCTACATTATGATATGTATATCTACTTCTTAACTTTTTAATTTGCACTAAAAATTAACTTTAAAAATTAACTTTTAGAATTTTATTTATCTGCAAACAATCTATGATAATTTGTATATATATGCTAATTTTTAGGTTTCTTGGTATGCATATATTAACTTTGACTTTGACTGTATCTAATTTTCATTATTATAAATCATATATGTATTTTAAGAGTATTAAAGTTATACTACTATTTTAAATTAATAAATATATATTTATCAATAAATCAATAAATTATATAACATCTATAAAATAGTAATTTTTTTAGTCCCAATAGTATTGATTTATTAAGGTTTTACTGTAAAATTTATTCAATTTACATATATAGTTCAAGTGTGTCGCACTACAGATTTGTTTTTGTTTTTTATTTTTCTGTAAAATTAAGATCATTTCAATAAATTTGCTGCAAAAGCTTTTTACGATTCACAAAACAAAAATTAAAGTCAATAACATCTTTATACCCGTGTGTTTTAATAACATTTATACCCTGAATTTTGATTATTGTCAATAATTATCTCTAGATTTAAAACTTATAACAAAGTTATAATATTTATAGGTCAGATAGTAATTTTTACCATTAAGTTTCCCAAAATACATTTTTATACTTTAAAAATAAAATAAATTCAAAAAATACTTGAACATAAATTTGAAATAGATAATAAAATCTTAGATTATTTTCATGATATTTATTAATTGAGTTATTAATTTTAAATAAGCTATAAATTTGAATGATTTTTGAAATGTATATACTTAAAGTCAAAAAGATAATTAGCCTAGCTCAGTTAGTCCAAGACTTGAGGGATGTGTGTGTGAGTTTTGGGGGTCAGAGGTTCAAACTTTGGTAGAGTGTATGTGTGTTATTTTCCTTTAAATTTGTAGTAAGTGGCGGTCATTAGTTAAGCCCCAATTTTTTTTTTTTAAAAAAAAAGGTCAAAAAGATAATTTGGTAAAGTCAAATGTCAAAACTGGTGTTTGACCGTGAGAAGGTATAAATTTGTTAAATATAAATGTTAGTATTAATAATAACTAAAATACAAGTTAAAAGAATAAAAAAACAAAATAGAAAAGCAATATAAATGTCGTTATCTTAGATTAATGTTGATAATAAGAAAAGCAAAAATTCAAAACTTTACAAATAATCAAAATATAATGTATGAATGTAAGTGTAATTATCCCAAACAATTATGACGATTCTTTACATATCTATTCCTTCCATGAAAATATTTTACTTGTTTTATGTTAAAAGTATACTAAAGAACGAAAGTAAATATATGGTAAAAGATGAAAGGAATCTCAAACCATAAAAACGACTACTACTAGTAATCGTTGCCACACGCATAGAAAACTCATTACAATCATCTTTGTTGTCATGAATTGATCTGTGGTCAAGCT
This sequence comes from Parasponia andersonii, assembly GCA_002914805.1. Classification (NCBI taxonomy): domain Eukaryota; kingdom Viridiplantae; phylum Streptophyta; class Magnoliopsida; order Rosales; family Cannabaceae; genus Trema; species Trema andersonii. Next base: position 368,390 of record JXTB01000074.1, read on the forward strand.
GATCCTTTTAAATTCTATAACCAAAAGAGTGGGTTTAATTCTCTTAATTGGTATAAATTCCTCGTGTCTGAATCCTTCTTATAAACCTGTGAAGTTTTCTCCAATCTATGACAATCAGGAAAAAAAGAATTTTTTGGCACGTCTATTGGCACCCCTCCTTATAAATTCCTCGTAGCTTTCATGGGTTTAAAGGTACATTACAATTTACAAAGTCCGTTTCTATGACCTCCCTTGGGTTGTTTTTTACTATTCCAATTAAGTAATTTCAAGAGTTTGACATTCATGAATTAAAGAGACTGCCGTACTCTTCAAATTATTAGCGTTAATTAGATCAGAGTTGAAATAAATTAGACAAAACTTTGATATCTATTAATTTGAGATCTCAATTGCATACCACGATTTGAGGAGAAAATCACTCTCAGCCGTTTGAATATTTCAAAATTTATAGTGCAGCAGTTGTAATTTAATCGACTCTTTTTCATTGCACTAAAAAGCCAGTTACACGTGAAAACTGAGTAGCTTCTATATACCTCCATTAATGACGTGGTATTTGTAAAAACCCGGATTTTTTGGAAGGTAATTTCGATATTTTACTAATTTTCGGGTATTATGTTGGGTGAATTAATTTGCAAAAGTTTTGTACAGAATGAATAAATTGTAAGTTTTGGAGGACTGAATTGATAGAGATTGGGAACCAGGGTCTATAGTATAATTTTTTGAAAAATTGCATAGTCCCCTACTTACCCACGTGGGCTCTCCCTCCCACTCACTTTCTCTCTCTCTTCCTTCTCTCTCTTCCCTGACGCCTCCCTCGCTCTCTCTCTATTCACTCTCGGCCGAAGGACCAGCAAGGGCCGCGCCGCCGCCTAGGCCACCATCCGGCCTGCCAACCACTCGGCCCGCCAAACGAAGTGGACCGTTTCGGATTTATCATCGCCGGTGATGATTCCGTCCACCATTTGACCTCTGATCGGGCTCGTTGGATTCGTCTTGTAGAGAAGAAAGTCAAGGTATATATATCTTAACCCCATACTACCTGAATCAAAAGTTGCCATTTTTTAAATATTTTGATATTGAGTTGACTTTTTGATCCAGCCATTAGATTGTGTTTTTGTTGTCATTTTTGGATTCTACTCGGAAATTGGAGAAGTTATATATATATATATCTATATATATTGCCTATTTTTTGTGACATTTGCCTTGATTTATAAGCCACCGGCCCGGTGTTGGCGCGAACCTGAATTGGACAAGTTATATGTCTAACCTAGCTATTTTGGGTACTAGAAATTCAGTGAAGAGTTCTGTTTGTGGATATGAAGCTCCATTGAGAAGTTAGTTTTTCGCAAGAGGACGATCGAGGGCTTGGAATTAGTTCCCGACCCTCCGGACGATCGTCGACGATGCCTTGAGGATTCTATAGCATGGTATTGCTATTCTTGTGAGGTAGCGATTCAGTTACCTTTGTTTTATACTATTTTCGAATAAAACAAATTTTTTGCAACATATGAGAACAAATGTGATTTTTGATTTTCTTTAACATATGTGATGGATTGTGATAGTACGATATACATATACACATATATATATACTGTATTGCTCTGTGGATTTTCTGAGTGCAGGTTATTTTTGGTATATCAAAAATAGGGCTGTTGTGTTACCCGTTTTTCTATAAATACCTAATGTACTTATTTTATTAAAAAACCAGAGTATGATTATTTTCACACTTCAGTTCTGTGTTGCACGTATCATAAGATCATATATGAGTACCATATTAGTATCGTAGGTTTACAGTGTGGTACTACGTACCCCACCGTTGGTGTAGTGTTCTTAAACTCGTGCGGCGTTTTGTTACTGCTGATTACCTCCCTATTTGGCAAGCGTAGGCAATTCGTTTGCCTCTCTAGGTTTGGTAGGCAACACATGGATGTCCCCTCTGGGTATGGACTTAGGTATCAGGCAGGTTGTTAGGTACACTTAGTACCATCATCTTTGATTTCCAGAGATAAGAGGATGTAAGCTCATGAGTATGGGTTGATTTGTGTCATGTGCATCTGAATTGAATGGTTTTGATTATACTGATTTATTTATACATATGCATGACGATTTCTGGTTTTGGATTATCATATATATTTATTGGATTTAAACTAACTATGTATGAGCTTTTCATCAATAAAATATTTTTGATCGAGGCAATTATTTTTCCTACTAGGGATTTTATGTTCACTCCCTTCCTCCCTTCCTCTGGTGGTGTCTAGTGCGATCTTAGAGATCAAGAGGAGTAAGAAGCCATCGGAATTATAGTTCGTTATCTTGGTAATGCTTGAAGTGTGTTGTTGTAGTGTTTGGATTGTTTGAGGTTTGTTTTAGTATTGAACCAATATTACTACTTTCTATTTTATCTGTAAACTCATGTATACCATTGTGATGTCTATTTTGACATGGATGATGATGGTATTTGAACATATATTTGATTTACGTCTTTTTAATGTTTATTCGATCTATGTTTAATGGTGTATACGAATTGTGGGAGAGGTTCACAGGATGGAAGTCTAAATATTTTATTTTATTTAAAATGGAATATTTTATAAAACTAAAACTTTTTAGGCATTTTCAAATAAATCAAGGAATTTCTCATCCTTGCGAAATTTCCCTTCTGCCACTAGCTCGGGTTTTGGGTTATGACAGAAAAACTTTGGTATCAGAGCTTTGAGTTTAACAGCTTAGATGTATCACCATTAAACTAGATTGAAGTTGATTTTATGACAAACATTCATCATTATCGCATTAATAGTTTGACATATTGTTTCAGACTCTTAAGGATGCCTCCAAGAAGGTTTCCGAGGCACCAGCCAGGTGCTGAACCTCCTAGTCTGGATTTCACTCATTTGATCGAGGAAATATAGCATGTCTTTGCCCAGATGAGCAATTTAGACTATCAGCCTCCAGCTCCGAGGGAACGTCAATTGGATTAGTCTGATTATCTCCAGTATTCATGCATCTCCAGCTAGGGTAGTTTGATGGTAGGCCAGGAGCTCTCATGGCAATTGCTTGGTTGCGTGAGATGGAGAGGTACTTTTGGGCTATTGGTACTCTGGTTGAATTGTGGGCTGTGTTTGTTGTTACCCATTTGGTAGGGAGTGCCATTCGTTGGTGGGAAATAGTGGAACGGATGCAAGATGTTGTGGGTTTGACTTGGAAAGACTTTGAACGGATTTTTAAGGCCTAGTATGCCAATGAGAATAAACAAGATGAAGTGATGAACCGGTTTGAGACATTGATTCAAGGTAATAGAACGGTGAATGAATATATGATAGAGTTCACTGAGTTAGCAAGTGTTGCTCTTGGACAAGGTAAGAGTGAGAAGTACTGAGTTGCCAAGTTCAGGATTCATCTGAATCGGAACATTTTCAATAGAATTGGTACTCAGACTTTCCATACTTTTCCTGAGATTATAGTGGCTGCCTAGTGGGTAGAGGCCATCAAAGAAGGGTTGGATTCTAGGAGGAGCCAGCGGAGAGGTAATGACAGGAAAGTCACCAGAAGGAACTAGGGGTAGTGGTCAGCCCAAGGCACTCCGAACAGCAGGAGCTCAATTAGCAGTGGTTCTTCAAGGGGTGGCAGAGGCAGTCCGTATGGAGGATGTTTCATTTATGGTTAGTAGGGTCATCGGAAGAAGGAGTGTCCCAACCGTCTGCAGAAATCTTCTCTTTCTGAGGAAGGATTGTAGAAGAGCTAGTCCAATTCTGTTTCTTATCAGAACACTCAAGCAAGACCGCAATAGTCACAGGGTATTTCGTAAACTTTTACTTCCCCTCAGCCTCATTAGCATCAGTACCACCTTCATGGTTTTACTTAGAGTTTTCCGACTCCTCAGGCCTCAGGGATTCAGGGTAGGCGCAGATATGGCTGTAGTGGTCTAGGATCCAGCAGTAGCCATCTGGGCTAGAGAAGAAGCAACAAGGGGAAAGGAAAGGTGACTGGCCAAGCCTATAGTTTTACTAGAGCAGACGACACTCAGGATCGCACTGGCCGAGGTGTTATTGATAGTATGATCCTTCTTTCACACCCTTGGACACATGTTTTATTTGATACTGGTACATCCCATTCATTTATATCCTTATTGTTTGCTCAATTGTTGGGGTTGGAATTTTCTGATTTGGATTATGTATTGACATTGGGTACACCTTGGGGAGGAGTAGCCGATGTGTCTAGTGTGTGTAAGTCTTGTCGGGTTGTGGTTGGTGGTAAGAAGCTTATTGCTGATTTGATTGTGTTGCCGTTGGGACAGTATAACGTGATACTCGGTATGGATTGGTTGTCAAAGTATCGGGCCATTGTAGACTATCATAAGAAGTGGGTGACTCTTTTTCCTAATGATGGGCAACCTATTGTCTATCAGGGTAGGATGAGTCTGTTGAAGCCTAGTCCTGTTCTGAAAGTGTGCATGGGTGGAAGGAAAAAACTCGAGTGTTATGGGAACTTGTTTGCTATTCATAGTGAGGTGAGGATAGATGATCAAAACCTATGGTTTCTAGTGGTTAGTGAGTATTCAAAGGTGTTTCCTGAAGACTTACAGGGGTTACACCAGATAGAGAGATCGAGTTCTGTATTAAACTAGTTCCTAGAGCTCAGCTAGTTTCTATTCTAGCCTATCACATGGCTCCTGTTGAGATGGAAGAGTTAAGAGACAAGTTGGACGATCTGCTTTCCAAAGGCTTTATTCAAAGTAGCACTTCTCCTTGGGGTGCTCCTGACTTGTTTGTGAAGAAAGCTGATGGGTCATTGAGAATCTATATGGACTATAGGAAGTTGAATCAGTTGACAGTGAAAAATAAGTATCCTTTGCCAAGGATAGACGAGTTGTTTGATCAACTCAGTGGCTCAAGATTCTTCTCTAAGATCGATTCGAGATCCAGTTATCATCAGTTGAAGATAAGGGAGGATGATATACCTTAGACAGCATTCAGGACTCGATATGGTCATTTTGAGTTTTTGGTGATGCCGTTTGGTTTGACGAATGCTCCCATAGCATTTATGGATCTCATGAATCAGGTCTTCAGGCCATTGTTGGACCGTTTTGTTGTTGTGTTTATAGATGACATTGTGGTGTATTCCATGACTCGAGAAGAGCATGCCGAACATCTGGGGATAGTACTTAAGACCTTGAGAGATCAAAAGTGAAGTTCTTAGGGCATGTGATTTCTCATGGACGTATTTCAGTCGATCCCTCTAAGATAGAAGCTGTTCTAGAGTGGGAGAGACTGAGAAATGTGACAGATGTACAGAGTTTCCTTGGTTTGGCAAGCTACTACCACTGTTTTGTGCAAGATTTTTTGAGGATCACCTTGCCTTTGATGAAGTTGACTAGGAAGGATACCAAGTTTGTTTGGGATCACGAAAGTGAAGAAACTTTTGTCAGGTTGAAGCAAAGCTTGACCACCGCACCAGTTCTTACTGTTCCTAACAGTAGCGAACTTTATGTGGAATATACCGATGCTTCAAAGATGGGTATGGGGTGTGTCTTAATACAGAATGGTTAGATTGTGGCTTATGCTTCTCGTCAGTTGAAGCCACATGGAGGAACTATCTCACCTATGATCTGGAGCTTGCAGTAGTGATCCTTGCCCTGAAGATTTGGCAATATTACTTGTATGGTGTGAAGTTCGATATATTCTCCAATCATAAGAGTTTGAAGTATCTCTTTACTCATAAGGATCTGAATTTGAGATAGTGAAAATAGGTTGAGTATATGGAGGATTATACCTTCGACCTATAGTATCATCCTAGTAAGGCTAATGTTATAGCTGATGCACTGAGTAGAAAGGCTCATGGTGCACTAGCTGCACTGGTGTTTGAAGATTGGAGGAACTCAGTTACGATTGGTGACTACAACTTGCAGTACTTTGAGAATGAAGGGGTTACTTGCCTGAGCAACATTGTGATTTCACCATCACTTCTCCAGACTGTCCAACGGAGTTAGTGGCAAGACAAGGAGTTGAGGACAATCTAAAACTGGTTTCAGAATAGTGAACAGTTAGATGGTTAGAGCACTAATAGAGAAGGATTTTTGCTTTTTAGTGGGAAACTAGCTATAGCTAATGACCCTAATCTTCAAGAAACCATTCTAACTAAGGCTCACACATCAAGGTTTACCATACATTTGGGTAGTGATAAGATGTACCAAGACTTGAAGAGGCAGTATTGGTGGAAAGGGATAAAGAAGGATATAGCCACCTTTGTGGCTAAGTATTTGACTTGTCAGCAAGTCAAGGCTGAACACCAGAGGCCAGCTGGGTTACTTTAGTTATTGCCAAGTCCAGAATGGAAATGGGACAAGATCACGATGGACTTCATGACTCGTTTGCCAAAAACCTTGAGGAAGAATGATGCAGTTTGGGTGGTAGTTGATCAATTGACGAAGAGTGCTTACTTTATACCGATTTGAATGGTCTACTCACTTACTAAGCTTAGTAGACTATATGTTGAGAACATCACACGTTTGCATGGTGTGCCTTCAAACATAGTCTCCGATAGAAATCCAACTTTTTGAGAGCCTTTGCAGAAAGCATTGGGTATACAGTCGGATATCAGTACGGCTTACCATCCAGAGTTAGATGGTTAGTTTAAAAGGACCAGTAAGATTCTTGAGGACATGCTACATTGTTGCATACTGGACTTTGGTGGGAACTGGGATGATCATCTTCCTTTGGTGGAATTTGCTGACAATAATAGTTACCAGACCAGTGTGTGTGTGGCTCTATATGAAGTGTTGTATAAGAGGCCATGTAGGTCGCCTTTGTGTTGAGCAGAACCCGAAGAGCGCGTTACTCTTGGACCTGAGCTGATTAAGGAGACTACTGAGAAGATCAAGGATTTCCGAGAGAGACTCAAGGAGATTCAGAGTTGCTAGAAGAGTTATGCTGACCCGAAGAGGTGTAAGTTAGAGTTCAATACTAGTGATTCAGTATTCTTAAAAGTAACTCCAAGGCGTGGTGTGAGAAGATTTGGGTTAAGGGTAAGTTTGCTCGAAGTTATATTGGTCCCTTTGAGATCACTGAGAGAATTGGACCAGTGGCGTATCGATTAAATCTACCTGCACAGTTGGGTCATATGCATAACTTATTTCATGTGTTGATGTTGAAGAAGTACACGCCAGACCCATCTCACATTATTCAGTACGTGCATTTACCGATCCAAGAAGATGCATCCTATAAAGAGCAGTCTGTTCGTTTGTTGGCTAGAAAGTTGAAGGTGCTTTGCAAGAGAGAGATTCCACATGTCAAGGTGCTGTGGGAACATCACCAAGAAGACGAGGCTAAATGGGAACTCGAGACATAGATGTATGAGAAGTACCCTCATTTGTTTAATCTTCAGCTAGAAGTTGTATTGTGATGTAACCTTGACTTGTATTTTGAATTTTGGGACGAAATTCTTTTAATGGGGGGAGAATGTAAAAACCCGGATATTTTGGAGGGTAACTTGGATATTTTACCAATTTTCAAGTATTATGTGAGATGAATTAATTTGCAAAAGTTTTGTCTAGAAGGACTAAATTGTAATTTTTGGGGCACTGAATTGATAGAGAATTGGGAACTAGGGACTACAGTGCAATTTTTTGAAAATTGCACAGTCCCCTACTTACCCTCGTGGGCTCTCCCTCCCACTCACTTTCTCTCTCTCTTGCCTCTCTCTCTTCCCTGATGCCTCCCTCGCTCTTTCTCCGTTCACTCTTGGCCGAAGGACCAGAAAGGGCCGCGCCCCTGCCTAGGTCACCGTCTGGCCTACCGACCACCGGTCGCGAGCTCGTCGTGTTGCCAGGAAGCTCCGCCGACCATTGCCAGCAGTTGCTGAATCCACCGTTGCCGGAGAAGACAAAGTGGACTGTTTCGGATTTCTCGTCGCCAGTGACATTTTTGGCCACCATTTGACCTCTGACCAGGCTCGTTGGATTTTTCTCATCGAGAGGAGGCTAAAGGTATATATAACTTAACCTCATATTATCCGAATCAAAAGTTGCCATTTTTGGAATATTTTAAGCTTGAGTTGACTTTTTGATCCGGCCATTGGATTGTGTTTTTGTTGCCATTTTTGGATTATACTTGGAATATGGGGAAGTTTGATATAAATATTGCCTATGTTTAGTGATTGGCACGAAAATCAAAATCGGACGGCCAAGATTTGCCTCGATTTATGTGGCACCGGCCCAGTGTGGGTTTAGTCCCGATTTAGACAAGTTATATGTCTAACCTAGCTATTTTGGGTGCTAGGAATTCAGTGAAGAGGTCCATTTGTGGACATGAAGCTCCGTTGAGAAGTTGGTTTTTTGTAAGAGGACGATCGAGGGCTTGGAATTGGTTCCTGACCCTCTGGACGATCATCGATGCCACCTTAAAGATTCAATAGCATGGTATTGCTATTCTTGTGAGGTATAGATTTTGTTACCTTTGTTTTATACTATATTGGAATAAAACTTATTTTCTGCAACATATGAGAACAAATGTGATTTTTGGTTTTCTTGAACATATGTGATGGACTGTGATAGTATGATATACATATATATATATATATATATTATATTACTCTACGGATTTTCTAAGTGCAGGTTATTTTAGGTATATCAAAAATAGGGCTGTCGTGCTACCCATTTTTCTATAAAACCCTAGTATACTTATTTTATTGACAAACCAGAGTACGATTATTTTCACACTTTAGTTATGTGTTGCACGTGTCATAGGATCATACATGAGCATCGTGTCAGCATCATGGGTTTATAGTGTGGCACTATGTGCCTCACCATCAATTTAGAGAATGTAAACTCGCGAGGGGTTTTGTTACTTCTGATTACCTCCCCATTTGGCAGCCATAGGCAATTCGGTTGCCTCTCCAGGTTTGGTAAGTGACACATAGGTGTATCCTCCGGGTATGGGCTTAGGTGTCAGGTAGGCTGTTAGGTATACTTAGTACCATTATCCTGGGTTTCCATAGATGAGAGGATGTGAGCTCATGAGTATGGGTTGATTTGTGTCACATGCATCTGAATTGAATGGTTTTGATTATACTGATTTATTTATACATATACGTGATGATTTCTGGTTTTAGATTATCATATATTTATGTATTCGATTTAAACTAACCTTGCAGGAGCTTTCCATCGCTAAAATATTTTTGATCGAGGTAATTGTTTTTCCTACTAGGTATTTTATGCTCACTCCCTGCCTCCCTTCCTCAAGTGGTGTCCAATGCGATGTTTGAGATCAAGAGGAGTAAGAGGCCATCGAGATTGTAGTTCGTTATCTTGGTAATCCTTGAAGAATATTGTTGTGGTGTTTGGATTATTTGAGTTTTGTTTTAGCATTGAACCAAGATTACTACATTTCATTTTGTCTGTGAACTCATGTATGCCATTGTGATGTCTGTTCTAACGTGGATGATGATGATATTTGAACATATATTTGATTTATATCTTTTCGGTATTTATTCGATCTATGTTTAATAGTGTATACGAACTGTGGGATAGGTTCACAGGATGAAATTATAAATATTTTATTTTATTTAAAATGGATTATTTAATAATATTAAAACTTATTAGGCGTTTTCAAATAAATCAAGGAATTTCTCATTCTTGAAAGATGTTCAATATGATATATAATAATAGTCGTTTCGATGTATGGATCAAATTTATGACCGTTCTATGGAAGGAATCTCAAAATCATCTAATTTGGCCAGAAAATTATTTACACCTTCTTTTTTGGTGAATTTGCTTCTTCTATGTTTTTTCAATTGAGAACATAAATATTGAGTTAAAACTCGAAGGCTAAACTGAAATTGACACAACGCTAAGTTTGGATTCAAAACTAATTAAGAAGAAGGAATTTGAATTCGGCAACGAGAATAACAGGTATGTTTGGAAATTTTTTTTTGGTGAATGAGAAGTAGTCTGTTCAAAGTCATAGGACTCAGAAAGAGCTTCGATTTGACAGATAATTTTGATGCCCCCTAGCTTAACTATATGACTTTATAGGTCAAACTAGGAAGTATTACTCTTTTATGAATTATTACTTTAGTTCTATTTAGAATAAAAATTAAATTAGGCCAATTTAACTTTTCAAACTGTAAAACAAAATAAGCTATGTGGCATTACTTTCTAAAAGTGTCTTTACATAATGTACAACCAAAAGTCCTTATTAGTTTATCTTGCCATCAGCAGTAATATTTACTACACATCAAAATATCGAAATATAAAGAAAATATTACCCACAAGTCAAGCTCGTCTACATCTGTATGATCATGGTGACAAGAAAGTGTGCTAGCCAACTAACAACTCTATACATCATATATCTTCTCACTTACATCACATGAACTAAATGAGCTAATGCTCAGTAAGTAAAGATCATGCATGCTCGTATATATGTTTCATGCATAAACTTCATTGAAATTCGCATTGTACTATTTCTTTCATAACTTTTCCTTTTGATGCACATTTCTTGGAAAACTTTTCTTTATAAGGCCCTTGAGTACATTATAAAGTCGCGGCAGTCGGTAGAAAGAAACGCATGGCCAATGCGAACCGTACATACCTAATGCAGACCGACTAGGTAATGCACCTAATAAATCTCATAGTACAATACTCAGTCCTGGCAGTCGGTAAGTGGTATCCACCTATGTAGAAAGGATGCCAATGTAAACCATATTTACCCAACATAGACAGACTAAACACTGTATATAAAATATATCTCGTAAAATCAGTATAATGGTACTACCTTAAATTCAATGCTTAGTAAACTTCATTTCTCTGAAAATCATGCTTACATGATTATGTCATGCTTATGTCATTTACAAAATTTACAACAACTATATGAATAACATATAATTGATATAATATATATAAACATATAGGAAAACATCTTTCATATACTAATGTTCTTATCACATAGTTAACATAAATCTTTACTTGCCTTGTGTCTGATAGAAAAAATAATGAAAAGAGTCAGTATGCTCTGGGGCAAAGTGTGTGGAAGACCTGATATCAATTTCATCACTAAGATGATCACTACAATGCAAAATATTTAAAGAAATCGACAACAAGACTAAAATAAGAAATTTCACAAAATCAGGAAATCTAATCACTGTATGATCCAAAATAGCACATACTTTCATAAAAACTAGTTCATTTGTTTTCAAATGATACTATTTGGTTTTAAAAAATATTTGGATAACACTTTTCCATTTTTTAGTACATTCCCACATAATTGAAATCATGATTTTAAACCGACAATAACATTTTACAATCTAATTCTCACATATACAACTTAGAGAGGATCATTTAGTATATTCTAGGAACACTTTTGTGATGCCCAAGTTTCTCACATACATCATAAGCCAATAATAAATATGTTCATATTACATAATAGACATATCATGAAACTAGTGTCAATTTTATGATAAATTGCTTATTTTGATCATTAAATACTTTCAATATGTATTATTATACTAATGGTTGTCGAAGTGTACCCATGTAGTGTAAAGAGGTGGAGTGTATTTTGGATGATTGCTTGATCCGCCGACATGGTATTCGTAATTATCGAGAATACCGAGTAAAATGGGAAAATTTGCCCGAGGCCGAGGCTAGCTAGGAGCATGAGGATGCCTTGTGGCAATTCAAAAACCATATCGAGCAGTTCAAAGTCGATGGCGTGATGGGGACATCACGAACATTAGTGGGAGAGCATATTACACCCTGCTCATTTGGCTCCCCAAAATCCAAATGTTGTTACTCATGCCTTTAAGGTCCTCTATATATACTGCTCACCCAAAAAGATTAAGGAAGACCCAAGAATGCGGTGGACACTTCTAGAATGATCAAGAGAGGTCTTGGCCATGCTAGAAGACTCTAGTCAGTGCTACTAAGTTGTAGAAGGCTCTAGACAAGGCCGGATGGTGCTAGATGGGTTGGACGGTCCTAGAAGCTCCTAGAATGACTTGGAAGACCCAAAATGATGAGTGAATCTCTTAGAAGGATCTAGACCATGCTTGTTCTAGATTTCTCTATGGAAATATCTTTGTAGATATTGTAACTTTGTTTCAGAATATTCTAGACCCTATGTAAGATCATGCCACTTGGCACGATCATAACCCTTGGTTGGTTTAGGCTTTGCCTATATAAAGGACCCATTGGGTTCATTTGTATACAAGTCCCATTTGTGAAAGTTATGAGCATTCTAAGAGTAATATAAAGCTTTCACTGACCTAAACTCTCTTATCCTTACCACTTTGTCTTAAAGCTTACTCTAAGTCCCTTTCTTGAGTATTGGTAGGCTGGCTTAGTGTGACGGACTGTACTAAGTGCCGCTTGATTGTTTAGTTTAAGGCTAGGGTCATGATAGTATGGTATCAAAGATTTGGTTGCTCATTTTATCTTGATGGTTCTATTGTCCAAATGAAGACTATGGCTGTAACTCTTGACCCCGTCGAAGTTGGTGCTTCTGAACATGGGCGTGATGAAGGGAAGAAGGGTGCTACACATGGCAAGTCAAGGGACGTGGTGACTAGCTTGTAGGCTAGAGTGTCCTGACTAGAGTCCAACTTGGGCACGTTGGGTGAGCGTGTAGACAATCTAGATGGCTGTTGCAACGGTTTGGAGACCGAGGATGTGGAGATCCACAGCGGCATCGAAGATGTGCTTAGTGGACTAGAGGCCGACTTAAGGTGCGAGATCGAGTCTCTTCATTCAGAGACTGCCAAGATACGAGATCTCTTCCAAAGAGAACTCACTAATGCTTTACTTAGAGTAGATGAGATAGGTGGTGATCTTGCTTTGTGCAAGCAAACGGTGGCCATAGGGGTGACCACCACGATAACCATTGAGGCAAGTTAGGTTGAGGTACCGAAACTGAAGACCTTTTGTAGTACTCACAACGCTAAGGAAGTTGAGAACTTCCTATGGGGACTCGAACAATACTTTGAGGCCGCCGGTGTGACGGATGATGCTAGTAAAATTCGTAATGTTGCTTTGTATCTAATTGATACTACCAGGCTATGGTGAAGGTAGACACGGGGAGATGCAATGAGTGGTGTGCACTATAGCCAACTTTGATGACTTCAAAAGAGAGCTAAAAACTCAATTCTTCCCCAAGAATGCCGAAGAGGAGGTGAGAGGCCGTCTTCACTACCTCAAACAATCTGGTAGTGTTAGAGACTACATGAAAGAGTTTACTACACTCTTTCTCAAAGTCTCTGATACTTCAGATAAAGTTTCCCTATTCTTGTTCATGGATGGTCTTCAAAACTGGGCCAAGTTAGAGCTCAAGCACTATGGCATCCAGGACTTGGCCGATGCTATTGCAGTAGCCGAGAGCCTTGTTGATTACCCTACCAACAAGGACCCTTCTAAGGCCAAAGACAAGAAGGGTGGTAGAGAAAGAGTGGGGGAGAGCAAACAAAAGGAGGAAAATAGAACAAAGATAGTTCCTCCTACAGGCACAAAGACAAGGGTAAACAGAAGGAAGACCGTGACTTCTCCAAGCCAAGAGTCAAGTACTTTCTTTGTGATGGGCTACATTAGGCATGCGACTGTCCTAAAAAGAAAGCTTTCAATGCCTTAATTGCCTCCGAGCCGAGCCAAGCCAAGAAAGAGGTGATAAAGAAGATGGTGGGGCACGTGTTTGTTCCTTGCAACTTCTTAATGCCCTACGATTGACCCCTAAGTCACAAGCTAAGTGCCTATTTTTCATGGATGCAACAATCAATGGCACAGCCACTAAAGCCTTGGTTGACACGGGTACATCCCACAACTTTGTCTCTGTTAAGGAAGCTAGGCGATTGGGCTTGACGGTGTCCAATGGAGGAGGCTCCCTCAAGGCAATGAACTCAGCAGCATGCCCCATCCATGGGGTTACTTATGGTGTTAAGGCTAGCCTAGGTGTATGGGTTGGCCAACTTGACTTATCATTGGTGCTAATAGATGATTTCACGGTGGTGCTTGGTTTGGAATTCTTTGATGCAGTGCGGGCATTCCCCGTTCCTTTTGCCAACTCTATGTGCATCATGGATGGTGAAAAGACTTGTGTGGTACCAACGGAGCGGTCCACAAAAGCGAGAAACAAAGTACTCTTTGCACTTCAATTCAAGAAGGGCTTGAGAAAAAAGAAGGAGAGTTACTTGGCCATCCTAAAGGAGCATGATGATGAAGAGTTGGAACCTCAAGGTAGCCTGCCAATGGAGGTGTAAACTATCTTGGATAAATTCCAAGATGTGATGCCTGACGCCCTGCCCAAGAAGCTTCCACCTAGGAGGGAGGTGGATCATGAAATCGAGCTTGAGCCAGGCACGAGGGCACCTGTGATGAGTCTGTATCAAACGGCCCATCTGGAGTTAGCAGAATTCCAAAAACAACTAAAGGAGTTGCTTGATGCGGGTTTCATTGGACCCTCCAAAGCTCCTTTTGGTGCCCCAGTACTGTTCCAGAAAAAGAAACATGGCTCACTAAGGATGTGCATTGATTGTTGGGCTCTTAACAAGGTGACAGTAAAGAACAAATAGCACATCCCACTTATTTTTGACTTGTTTGATCAACTTGGGAATGCTAGATACTTCTCAAAGCTTGATTTATGTTCAGGGTACTACCAAGTGCGTATAGCTGAGGGGGATGAGCCCAAGACCACGTGCGTGACAAGGTATGGTGCTTATGAGTTCTTAGTCATGCCATTTGGTTTTACCAATGCACTTGCTTCATTTTACACCCTCATCAATAAGTTATTCCATCCCTACCTCGATCAGTTCATGGTAGTCTATCTTGATGATATAGTCATCTATAGCAAGACCATGGAAGAGCACCTAGAACATTTGAGGAAGGTGTTCGAGGTCTTGAGGGAGAACCAACTATTCATCAAGAAGGAGAAGTGCTCCTTCACCCAAGAGGAAGTGATGTTCCTAGGGCATAAGATAAAGGATGGGAAAATTATGATGGATAAAGCTAATGTGCAAGCCATCCAAGAGTGGGAATCTCCTACTAAGGTGCCAGAGTTAAGATCCTTCCTCAGACTTGTGAACTATTATAGGCAGTTCATCAAGTCCTACTCAGCAAAACTACTCAAGAAGAACAAGTCTTAGGAATGGACACTTGAGTGTCAAGTTTCATTCTAAGACTTGAATAGGGCGGTAAGCGAAGAGTCGGTTCTCAGCTTACCCGATCAGTCAAAGGCATATGAGCTTCACACGGATGCCTCTGACTTTGCTATTGGTGGAGTACTAATGCATGAAGGGCGTCCAATTTCTTATAAAAGCTGCAAGCTCAATGACACCGAGTGACGCTACATGGTGCAAGTAAAAGAGATGACTGATGTCATCCATTAGCTAAGGGTGTGGTGATACTACTTGTTGGGTACTCACTTCACGATCATGATTGATAATGTAGCCACAAGCTACTTTCAAACTCAGAAATGTTGAGTCCCAAGCAAGCTAGATTAAAAGCTTGAATATAAGCCTGGGAAGGCTAATGCGGTGGCAGATGCCCTAAGCAGAAAAGCAGAGCTAGCCACCTTAAGCAGGCCTGGTAGCACCTTGATAGAGAAAATTAAGGAAGGACTGGAACACGATGATCTTACAAAGAGCCTACTGCCCCTAGTAACGGAAGGAAGGACGAGACGATTTTGGCTGAGCAACGGACTTCTCTATACTAAAGGCAATCGAATCTATGTGCATAAGTGGGAGAACTTAAGAAAATAGCTTATCAATGAGTGCCACGATTCCTTGTGGGCTGGTCACCCAGGTCAGGAACACACTCTTGCTCTTATCAAATCTATCTACTATTAGCCTAAACTGAGGGATGATGTTGAGGATATGTACGAACTTGTCTTGTGTGCTAACAAGACAAGGTGGAACAACAATCACCGGGCAGATTGTTGGAACCTCTCCCCATTCTTGATAGGCCATGGGAGGGTGTGTCCATAAATTTTATCACTAGCCTACCTAAGTCAGAGGGCTTTGGCATTATTATAGTGGTGGTGGATTGTTTCAGCAAGTATACTACCTTCATTGCTGCTTCTCTTGATTGTCCCACTGATGAGACTACGCGGTTCTTTATGAAGCATATCATGGAGCTTTGGGGAGTCCTATCAGACATCATAAGTGATTGTGATCCCCAATTCACTGGAACGTTTTGGACAAAATTGTTTAAGTTGATGGGTTCAGACTTGAACTTTTCTACTAGCTTTCACCCCCAAAGCAATGGCTAGACAAAAAGGGTGAATACCTTACTGGAGCTATATTTGAGGCACTTTGTGAGTGCCAATAAAAAAGATTGGGCAAAATATCTTGATGTAGCCCAATTCTCCTTTAACTTCCAGAGGAGTGAGTCTACAGGCAAGAGCCCCTTTGAGATAGTCATGGGTCAACAACCTATGACCCCACATGCCTTAGTGACAAGTTACGGTAGAAAGAGTCCTGCAGCATTCAAGTTTGCTAAGGCATGGCTTGAACAAGCGGAGTTGGCTAGGGCCTACTTGAACAAAGCTTCTAAAAGAATGAAGAAGTAGGCTGACAAAAAGTGGAGGCATGTTGAGAATCAAGAGGGGGATTTAGTCCTTATCAAGCTATTGCCCCAACAATTTAAAACCTTAAAGAAGGTACATAAAGGGTTGGTGCACAAATACGAGGGTCTATTTCTGGTACTCAAGCGTGTGGGTAAGGTCTCCTATAAGCTTCAACTCCCTACCAAGTTAAAGATTTTCCATGTCTTCCATGTTACCATGCTAAAACCTTACCATGGAGACGAGGGGGATCTTTCAAGGGGCGAATCCAAAAGAGCTCCTATTGCGGTTGTAACCTCTTTTGATAAAGAGGTGGAGTGTATTTTGGCAGATCGCTTGATCCACCGACGTGGTGTTCCTAATTATCGAGAATACCTAGTGAAATGGAAAAATTTGCCTGAGGCCTAGGCTAGCTGGGAGCATTAGGATGCCTTGTGGCAATTCAAAAATCATATCAAGCGGTTCAAAGTCGATGCCGCGATGGGGACGTCATGAACTTAAGCAGGGGAGGGTGTTACGCTCTGCTCATTTGGCTCCCCAAAATCCAAATGTTGTAGCTCATAGCTTTAAGGTCCTCTATATACTACTCACCCAAAAAGATTAAGGAAGACCCTAGAACGTGGTGGACACTTCTAGAATGATCAAGAGAGGTCTGGCCATGCTAAAAGATTTTATTTGGCACTACTAAGTCATAGAAGGCTCTAGACAAGGCCAGATAGTGCTAGATGGGTTGGATAGTCTTAAAAGCTCCTAGAATGACTTAGAAGAGCCAAGATGATGGATGAACCTCTTAGAAGGATCTAGACCATGCTTGTTATAGATTTCTCTATGTAAATATCATTGTAGATATTGTAAGTTTATTTCAGAATATTCTAGATCCTATATAAGATCACGCCACTTGGCACGATCATAATCCTTGGTTGGTTTAGGCTTTGCCTATATAAAGGACCTCTTGGATTTATTTGTACACAAGTCCCATTTGTGAGAGTTGTGAGCATTCTAAGAGTAATACTTAAGGCACGAGATCGAGTCCTTTCATTTAGAGATAACCAAAGTATGAGATCTCTTCCAAAGAGAACTCACTAATGCTTTACTTAGAGTAGATGAGATAGGTGGTGATCTTGCTTCATGCAAGCGAGCATTGGCCACGGGAGTGACCACCACGACAACCATTGATGCAAGGAAGGTTGAGGTACCTAAACCAAAGGCCTTCAGTGGTACTCGCAATGCTAGGGAAGTTGAGAACTTCCTATGGGGACTTGAATAATACTTTTAGGCCGTCGGTGTGACGGATAATGCTAGTAACATTCGTAATGCTGCTTTGTATCTAACCGATTCTGCCATGCTATGTGGTTCTATTAAAATCAAAGAAAATTCATTGGTCAAAAGCAAAAGTAGACCTCATTCAAAACAAAAATTGTCGACTTAGAATTTTCCAAAAATTTCAACCTAATTAATCATGTCTTAAGCCTTTCTTAACTTAAAAATTAGGAAAAGTACTTAGAACTTTTTGTTCATAAAAATTACCTTGACCTAAAATATTTCCAACTAACACTACCAAATGTAAATTAGGATTAATTTGGTACTACAACTAAATTTAGTATAAACCAAGATTCAAACTTTATAATAGGGTAATTTGATAAACCCAAGTCTCTAATAGCCCAAAAGTATCTAAAATTTTACATTCTTTGAAAAATAAATTTCTTTTACCTAATTGTAAACCCTAAGAAAACCCTAGACTAGTAAAAATAGTTTAATAATTGGTAATTATCATGATCTTTTAATATTAGTATATTCTCTTGAAGAATGAATTATCATGCTTTATTTTCTCGTCTTAAATTTTATTATATAGATTTAATTTCTTTGATCATAGAAATTGAGTAGTTATATACTAATGAATTTCGTGAATATGTTGAAGTGAGATACACACAAAAAAGCTAAGTTGAACTATGTACCTAATTTCAAAAATAAATTATTCTACAACATATATGGATAATGTTGTTAATAGGAAGTAGGTTTAGTTAATTACGTTTACTATTGGATCCTAAATTTTTTGACTTCAATAATTATTTATCTTGGTCTAATGAGTAATATAAACCCCTAGGAATCCCTAGACTTGTAATGTTAGTAGAATTACTATTAATAAACTTAGTGTCAAATTTTAATAAGTTTAAGTTCGCAAACAATAAAATTATGTGTGTAGTATTATTTTAATGTTAAATTTTATTACGTGAGAAGACCATAGTTATTCCTTGTTTTAACTTAGAAATTCTAAGTAAGTTTTCCTTAATAATAAATTGATTCTACAATGATTATATCATGTACATCAATATAACCTAATTAAGAATGTGACATGTTTATGTCACATTAACAATTGTTATATTTTATAACTTAAAGTTAATGGTTGCACCAAATAGTAACATGCCGTAATTTGAATGGCTAGGATTTAAGCATATAAAGAATTAAGTAGATAAATCAATCTAAGGGGGGAAAATTAAGTTGTAGAAAACGATGAAGAGTAGTAGAGTTTTACTTTAGGAAGGTAATAACTTTAAATTAGTGGAATAAAATAGGAAAGGAATAAAGTTAGTGGATAATTCAAAAAAAAAAATGATAATGAAAATGTTCTTTGGAAATTAGTGGCTATAATTCAAAGTGAAAAATATAGACAAAACTAATTAGTAGCCTTTGTCTCTCAAATAATTCAAAAGGTGTGAAAAAGATTAATATAGTGGAGATTTTCTTTGGGAGCTAGCGGTATTAGATTCTGATTAATTGAAAAAGAAAAAAGAATAGAGACAAAAGTAGTGGATGAGTGGAAAATAAAATAAAAGATAATGTAATGGAGTAGGAAAATAAGATATATTGACAAATTGATAATAATAGTTCTTAGATTATTTGATAGAATGTGAAAGTATATATTATTAGATACCTCTCATGGATGGCTTATAAAGAAATCATTCATTTGGAAATTGCAAATCCATATCTTTATTTTTCTAATTATCATTTCTCAAAAAGAAAAAAAAAACTCTTTCTACTTCACTTTCTTCCAAATCTACAAGAGCTATAATATTTTACCCATCGACTCTAGAAATTAAGAATTATAATCAAGAGAAGAGAGCACCTAGTTTTGTGGTAGAGACGTAAGAAAGAAGATTCAAGCTTGGAAGAGAAACATTCCTTCACCTTGCTTGTCATGTGTTTAAATATATTCTATAAAAGAATAAATGTGTAATAACATATTTGATCTACTTTAGATGTTATAAAATTTATATTATGTTTAGACTTATTTTGTTGACTTCTTGAGTCTTTAAATATGAATACTTCATAATAATAAAGACTAAATAATAATAATAATAGCAAATCAAAAAGACTAAACACAAACGTGAAAGATTTTTAAGTATAAGACCATAAAATAATGTATGCATGAAAATGAATCAAGCTTAATTATTTAGACTTAGATCCTTAAGAATAGAGTTTTCCTATTAAAAAATACTTTCCAAAAATTAAAGATGTTTGCTCAAAAGTTGAAAGGACTAAAATGCCAAAACTTTGAGTATTTGGTCAAAAGTGTAATTTTGACAAAATAAGGGTCAAATATATGATAAAGATATTTTAGGCAGTTTTAAGACCATATTAAAGTGTAAAAGTAAATCAAGGAAGAATCTCTAACAAAAAGATAAGCTATAACTCAATATTTACCATTGGAGTGCATATGTAGCGCCCTCTATATCCTCCTACTACTAGTGGAAATTTATTAACTTTTTATTTACAAGGCATTACTTTTGGAAGATAATCCTATAATTATTTTTCCAAAATACGGGCCAATTTGAATTTTTATTTTCTTTAAAACTCTATGGATAGGTGACTTTACTTACATACATGATCAGTATATACATATATTACACAATGAAACATAGTAAATAGGTACAAAAAAAAATGAATTAAAAATAACTTCATTGAG
>JXTB01000074.1:397347-425996 GCA_002914805.1 Parasponia andersonii
AGAAATGGCATAACTTAAATTCTAAGGGGTATTTTGGGTATTTTGTTCATTACTTTCCATGTGTCAAGCTCTAAAACATCCTTAGCATAGTCACCACATTGCCGGTCACTCCTATACACCCAAGTGTAGCCAAAGTTGGTGAATCCTACCTTAGAAAGTGAAAACTAGTTATACTTTGACTTATGATCCTATATGGCCAATCTTATTGTAATTTGGTGCAACCTAGCCCCTTAACCATTCATTAAACATAAAAAGAAAGTCAATTAGACTCTAATTAACAATGCAAACATAGTATTAGCACTCAATTATTAGAATGCACAAAAATGACATTACGCAATTAAGCTTAATCTAAGCTAGCTTAGTGCAACAAAATACCAATTAGTGTCCTGAATGCCACCTCGTGCTTACCTGGAGTCTACAAATAAAATGCTATAAATAAGTCCTAGACATTGAATTAAGCCTATTTGACGTGTTAAATACACAGTGAATTTAGCTCTGAAGTACGTGAAAATTGCATTTTACTGAGAAACTACTATTTGACCAAGTTATCAACAAGTACGATCTTAATACATGTGCATATAGTATTAGTTTCATAATTATATTCTTTGTTCTTTTTGCACCCCGAGCTCTCTCTCTGAGGATATTGAACCTTTACACTACATCGGGACACTTTGACAATCATTAGTGTAATAGCATGTATGTAAATGCACATAACATATGGAATGAGCATATTTTTATGAAACTAGTATTAATGACTTCTAGATGCCTAATATGCAATTAGAACATGTTTATTATTGGCTCTCTTAATTATGTGAGGAGTTGGATGTCACAGCATAAATGTTAGAATTCTTAAGATTTTGGGTAAAAATATAAATTATAAAACTTAAAATTTTGGGCTAGAAATTTGGTATAAGAATAAATAGAAAACTTTATTTTAGATCTCGAACTGGAATAAGAAAAGATTTACTTAAATTTAAGCCATGAAATCAATTTTAAGAAATAAATAATGTATGCTTCTAATTGTATTTAGACTATATTTAGTGATGGGCCTAAAAAGTGTGATCAATACCTAATAATATTTAGTCCAAGTATAATTTTAGATTTTAAATATATATAACCATTAGTGTGTTTGACTCACTTATAATATTATGATCCTTAATTACGAATAAAGAAATTAATCAAGAATAATTTAAAGTATTTGATGAAAAGAAATATAATTAAGGAAACCTAACTGATTTAGGATGATATTAATCAAATCAAAAACCAAATTATTGATAGATTAAGAATATCACTATAAATCTCATCCATCTAAGTTGAAAGTATAAATTAGTCAATGAATATAACATTACATTGTTTCTCAAATGTAAAGTTATATATTTGATCAAGACTGAGTCTTAAATATTTTAAGCCTGCTAAGTGATTAGATTTAAAAAAAAAAAGTATAGAGCCATTTTATATTACTCTAACAAATAGAGTATGTATATGACAGGGCAAAACTTTGACCTAGACGTACATAATTAACGAGTGGAACTACAACAATCATATTATGTGGTAAGTATAATTTCACCTATGGCATGGATATTTTGGAAACGTTTCTTAGTTACAATATGATATGTTTGAAATTATTTCATGTGCTAACTTACCTTTATATTCTTATTGTATGGCCTATGTATAATGTATGCTTATAAAGATACATTTTTTATGTTCTAAAAATGATGTATGCTTACTTTACAATGTTATCATATACAAATACTTGAGCATATTTTAACAAAGGAAATGCTACGATAGTGTAATATAAGTTTGGGTTCATTGAAGTGTACCCACTCATATTAAGAAAAAGACTAAATAAGATAAAGAATTTAAAGGTTTTGTACCAACTTTTACTAGGTGAGGATATCCGAGGAAAAATAAGACCGACCTCCTGTAAGCGAGGATTCCCGAAGAAAAGTATATTAATATTATGATCGTGGGTGATTTTAGTTGGGTCACTCCACTGGTTTCCCATTCGGTAGTGCAAACACGGTATGTACACCAAGACCCATAAGAAAGATAAAAAACTTTGTGATCAAGAATGAGATAAAATCATCATACTATTGGTATATTGACCTAACACTTAGGTAAATCATGCATACATGTAGATAAGGAAAATACATAATCATATCATGAACACAGTGGAAAAATTAGCGGATTTAGGTTTTAAAATTTTTACATGAAAATAGTTTTCATAACCATATAACACACATGCATCATATATAGAATCATGTATAACATATTCAAATCTAGATACAAAACCCTAGAGACGATATTAGGGTTTACCTCTTGTAGTATGTTCCTCCTTGATCTCCTTATTGATGGTGATCAAACCTCTAACCCTAGATCTTTTTGTCTATGCTCTTGCTCTTGGTTGATGAAGTGAGTGGGCACTAAGTCGAAACTTTTGTTGGAGAACGATCAAGAATGCCTTCTTGATCCTATGGAACACTGGGATGTGAGATGAGACTATGAGATTGTAGGAAACATTTTTCACTCTCCCTTAGCCTAGGTTGGCCGAAATCTCTCTCTCTCCCTATACCGTATGCGTGTGACTCTCTCAGAGTTACTATGTAGTTTTTTCTCTCATATATCTTATATATATGGGACCAAAAACTGCTAACCCTAGTCCAATTAGGATTGGGCTTGTTCTCCAATTTGGGCTTTGGGTGTATTTTTATAAATATGTCCAACTCATAAAACGTATTTATAAAAATACCAACTTCTGTGTAGAATCATTATTTTACACAGTTTCATGAAACTAATTTCACAAATACCACCAACTAATTAATGAGCTTAATTGAGCTAAACAAGGAACCTAATGGATCCAAATAATCTAAGCTCCAATAATATGATAAATACATAATAACTCTTATTATGGTATTTATATAAATATTAGATTAAATGTCATGCTTTTTATAGAGATTTAATCAACTAATCTTCATTAACCGATCCATCTAGCATATGCTATACCACATATATAATCCCTATACAATGTTGTAGTTGGATAGGTGAAATTACCATAATACCCCTCCAACACCTATTTACTTTTAAGTTACCATCTTTCTATCAAGGAATAATGTTGTCGATAATTTTGTTCTCAATGGCCATTTAGACAAAATTATCAACCAATTCACAAAGTGAAAACTAAGATCTTAGATTTAATTATTCCATGAATCTTGAAAGAACATAAAGTGGCATTAATGTATAGTGTCCTTAACTATTTGGTGGTCCTCTCAATTCATTAGCCATAACCTCCAATATGCCAGAGTTCACTTCTAACTTCATAGAGGTTAGTCTTTTAACAAATCAAAAGGCTATAACCCATGAAAGCATATCCAGTTAAATATCAAGGATTAAGATTTATATGCTAAGAGCTAGTTTGTGATAATATAAGAATTGAGTTACGATACTCTAATTCTTTATATTACTTAGTTCAGTTTAATACACATAACTTGTTTATGCTGTATTGATGTTTTTATCAGAAGTCAGATACTTCAATGATTTGAGATAAATCATTTCCGTTGAGATAGACAAGCACTATAGTCTATAGTAAATAAAGTATTCCATCTTTATTTACAGATTGTAAACTACTTTATTTAGATTTAGAGAAAGAAACAAGTCTCTCCATAATTAACACTTAATCATGTTTGTTTCTTTATACACAAATAAAATCATGGAATCTTTTTCAGATGAATAAACTATTCAACTAAGATAGTTTAATCTAGCAAATATCATAATTTCATATAAGAGATAGTTGTTTATACTCAAAAGGGTAAAATTGGAAATTTGCTTTTTAGGGCAAAAATCCCAACAATCTCCCACTTGTCCAAAAAGTAGTTACTAAAAATTACATACTAAAAATTCTAAAATATTATGACAAAAATTAATAAAAGTAAAAACTAAGTGTTCAACTAACAACTTAGTAACTAAGAAAAAAAATGAAGATCATAACCTCTCTCTTCATCATTTTCTTAATGGACTTCTCTCTCATCCTCCAGAAAGTTTCCACTTCTATTGATGAAGGTAGTATTAGTAGATTGTCTGTAAAGAATGTAGCGCTTCTCTTCCTTTGGATAGCCAAGCAGAAAATACTTTTCTCAATTCTTGTCAACTTCGTCTCCCACTTTCTTGCACGCATATACTTCACAACCCCATACCTTTAGATTCTCTAAGCTCTCTACATAGCACATCCAAATCTGAAAAGGTGTCGAAGTAACTCTATCTGATGGAATAAAGTTGAGGATGTATGAAGCTATCCTTAAAGCATAATTCTAGTATCTATAGGACAGCAGCGACTCCTTATACATCAGCTCTATAGTTTGCTTGAGTCTGATATTGTACATTTCAGCAGCTCCTATACGACTATGCTCATAGATAGTCGCATATTCATAAAGAATAGCAAGATTGGCTAGCATTGGCCTCAGCAGGTCTCAAAGAGAATCCATATCTTCATGTTTGGCTTCAATCTTGAACTTCTTAACCTCAGTGTCAGGTTACATTCGCACCTTTCTGTCGAATTCATGGAAAGTATTTGAGACTTCATCGTATTTCTTGGGAAAATAGACTTGACCGAAGTCCGAATATTCATCAACAAGTACGATCTTAATGCATGTGCACATAGTATTACTTTCATAATTAGATTATTTGTTCTTTTAGAATACTGAGCTCTCTCTCTGAGGGTATTGAACCTTTACACTGCATTGGGACACTTCGACAATCATTAGTGTAATAACATGTATGTAAATGCACATAATATAATGAATGAGTATATTACTACAAAACTAGTATTAATGACTTCTAGATGCCTAATATGCAATTAGAACATATTTATTATTGGCTTATTATGCATGTGAGAATCTTGGGCACCACAATTCTCCCCTCCTTACAAAATTTCATCCTTGAAATTTGCTTACTCAAATAGGTGTGGATACTTAGTTTTTATCTCTTCCTCTCTTTCCCATGTGGCTTCTTCCACTTCCTGGTTCTTCCACATTACTTTGACCAAAGGAATTTTCTTATTTCTAAGTTCTTTTTCTTTTGTATCCAAAATCTTCACTAGATGTTCCTGGTAACTCACGTCTTGATTTAGCTCGAACTGCTCAAAATTCAGAACATATGAAGGATTTGAAATGTACCTTCTTAACATAGAGACATGAAATACATTATGTACATTCGACAATGATGGCGGTAAAGCGAGTCTATAGGCTACATCTCCAACTTTGTCGAGTATCTCAAAAGGACCTACATATCTGGGACTTAGCTTTCCTTTCTTTCCAAAGCTCATGATTCCTTTCATGGGAGCAACTTCAAGAACACTTTATCTCCAACGTTAAATTCTAGTTTTCTTCTTTGAGGATTTGAATAATGTTTTTGTCTACTTTGAGCAGCTAGTATCCTTTTCGAATCTTTTTTATTGCCTCATTTGTCTCTCTTATTAATTCTGGACCTAGAAATTTTTTCTCCCCCATCTCATCTCAATGAATAGGAGACCTACACTTTCTTCCGTACAATGATTCATATGGGGGCATTTCAATGGAAGCTTAGTAACTGTTATTATAAGCAAATTCTATAAGTGGCAGGTATTTGCTCTAAGATTCCTGGAAATCCAACACACAAGTTCTGAGCATGTCTTCAAGGGTTTGTATGGTTCTCTTTAATTGCCCATCAGTTTGAGGATGAAAAGATATACTAAATGCCAATTTTGTACCAATTGCCTCTTGAACACTCCTTCAAAATTTTTAAGTAAATCTAGAATCTCGGTCAAAAATGATAACTTTTGGAATACCATGTAGTCTCACAATCTCCTGAACATATAACCGAGCAAACTGGTCCAAGTTATAGGTTATTCTAACAGGAAGGAAATGAGCTGATTTGGTATATCTATCCACAATCATCCAAATAGCAACATGTCCCTTAGTTGTCTTAGGAAGTCCAACAACAAGATCCATAGCAATCTCTTCCAATTTCCATTGGGTTATGTCCAAAGGCTTTAATTTCTCTGCAGGTCTGTGATATTTAGCTTTGACTTGCTGGCACGTAAGACACTGCTCTACATACTCAACCACATCTTTCTTCATACCAAGCCACCAGTAATACATCTTTAATTCTCTAAATATCTTTGTAGTACCAGGATGCATAGAGTAGAGAGTGGTATGAGCTTCCGTCGATATCTCCTTTCTAACAATTCCACCAGGCACACATAATCTATTTCCATATCTGATTACACCATCACCAGAAATCTGGAAGGCCATCTCTTTTTTAGATTCAATCTTACTCTTTAAATTCATCATATAGGGATCAATATTCTGGCCTTGTTTGATTTTCTCTAAATTTTTTGGTTGAAGAGTAAGTGCTGCCAATCTTTCTGTTAAACCTGTAGGCATAATCTCCAACTCTAACTTATATAAATCTATTAAAAGATATTTCATATCAACATGCTTAACAGTCATAGTAGCCAATGATTTCCTACTTGAGCATCAGCAACCACATTGGATTTTCCTGGATGATAGTTAATCTTACAGTCATAATCTTTCACCAGTTCAAGCCATCTTCTTTGTCTCATATTCAGCACTTTTTGGATAAAGAAATACTTTAGACTCTTGTGATCTGTGTGGATCTCACATTTCTCCCCATAGAGATAGTGTCTCCAAATTTTTAGTGCAAAGATAACTACTGCTAGCTCTAAATCATGAGTAGGATACTTCTTTTCATATTCCTTCAATTGCCTAGAGGCATAAGCAATGACTTTGCCATTTTGCATCAGAATACATCCTAGACCATTCGTTGAGGCATCACTATAAACAAATGTAATGCTCAAGATTTTCACATGCATAATAAGCCAATAATAAACATGTTCATATTGTATAATAGACATATCAAGTGACTAGAATCAACTTTATAGTAAATTTCTCATTCTTTATTGTTAAATGCTTTCAATATGTGTTATTGTATTAATATTTGTCGAAGTGTTCCCATGTAGTGTAAAGGCTCAGTACCCTCAGAGAGAGAGAGAGCTAGGTGTGTGAGAAGAACAAAAAATATATATTCATGAATACAATATAATGTGCTCATGCATTAAAATCAAGTTTGATGATAACTAGGTAAAATAGTAGTTTTTCGGTAAAGTGCATTTTCACGCTTTTTGGAGAAAAATTTATTGTACGTTTAACACATCATAGCTTTAATTCAATGTACAGGACTCACTTATAGTATTTTATTTGTCGGCCCAGGTAAGCACGAGGTGGTAGTCAGTGAACTGAACTATGTTTAATTACAGTAAGCTAGCTTAGGTTCGGCTTAATCGCGCAATGTTAATTTTGTGCGTTCTATTAATTAGGCATTGATACTATGTTTGCATTATTAATTGGAGTCAAATTAACTTATTTTTATGTTTAATGATTGGTTATGGGTCTAGGTTCCACTAGATTACAATAAGATTGGTTATATGGGATTATAGGTCAAAGTATGACTAGTTTTCATCTTCTAAGCTAGGTTTTACCATTTTGCTCTACACTTGGGTGTATAGGATGGACCAGCAACGTGGTGAGTATGCTAAGGATGTTTTAGAGCTGGACACCTGGAAAGTAAGGTGCAAAATTTCCAAAATACCCCTTAGAACTTAAGTTATGCTATTTCTTAGTCATTAAGTACCACTTTTGGTCCAAATCTGGTCATTTTCTTCTCCATTCTCTCCAGCAATGACCAGAAACTCTCCCACTCATTTTTAGACTTCTCTCAGCTCCCCTTAACCATTTCCAAGAGTTTCCAAGTGGTAGAACTCAATTTAGAGCTCAAGAAAGCAAGATAGGTCCAAACTAGTCAAGGTAATTCTACTAGTTCTCCTTCCTAGGTTTAGTTTTCTTATTTCAATTATCCACTTGATACTACTTAAATAATGATTTTTCTAGGTCCTCTTAAGTCCTACGATCAATTTCAAAGCTTTGGAAATCCGTTTTTTGGAAGTAGAAGGCAAGAGCTTCAACAAAAGTTCAAACTAGTCAAGGTGAGCTTTTTATAGAATTTAGAATTGGTAATTTATTTCTTTTGCTTTATCTCTTAAATTAAAGCTTTTATTTGATGAATAGAGGTCCTAGGAAACCTTATACATTGCTGGAAGAATATAATTTAAGTAGAGGATTAAAGTTAGACTTAAAGCCCTAAAGTGTGCTAGCTATGGATTTAAGTGTTTTCATGTGTGGTAGATTATGTTTTTCTATTTGTAGTCTGATTTTCTAAACTTGGAGTGTATATTTTATGGATCCTATTATTTATTTCACTAATTTGGTGGCTGGTTATAATGACACACAATTGTAAAATTGGTCTTAAACTTTGTCCAAATTGAAAGGAATCCAAATACATTTAGGTTGTTCTAAATGATCCTCTTTGGGTTGTATATGTGGGAATTGGCTTGTTGACTATTAGTACAGGTCTTAAACCATGATTTTAATCATGTGAGGATGTCCTAAAAATAGGAGAGGTTCTGTCCAAATTTGTTTAGAACCAAATGGTACAATTTAGAAGCAAATGGACTAGTTTTTATGAAAGTAGATGACATTTTGGTTCAATTTGTGATTAGGGTTCCTTCTTATGTAAAAGCTGTGATTCGGTGTTGTACTTGTTTCTTTAAACATTTTACATTGTAGTGATAATGTTAGTAATAAAATTGACATCAGATCTTCCATACACCTTGCCACAGAGGATACTGACCCTTTCCACTATCTTTTCTACCGGACACAAGGTAAGTGAAGATTTATTTTAACTGCATCACAAGAACAATAGTAGATACAAGATGTTTTCCTACATGCTTATATGTATTATTTCAATTATATGTTATTTATATTATTGTTGCAAAGCGTACGGAAACATAAGCATGGCATGATCATTAAGCATGATTTTCAAAGAAGTGAAGTTTTCCACACATTGGATTTAAAGTAGTACCATTGTACTAATTTTACGAGATATGTTTTAAGTACAGTGTTTAGTCTGTCTGCATTGGGTAAGTATGGTTTGCACAGGCATCCTTCCCGCATAGGTGGGCACGGCTTACTGATTGCCGGGACTGAGCATTGTACTATGAGATTTATCAGGTGCATGACTTAGTCAGACTGCATTGGGTAGGTATGGTTCACATTAGCCATGTGTTTCCTTCTCGTACCGGTGGGCAAGGCCTACCGATTGCTGCGACTTTCTAATGTACTCAAGGGCCCTATAAAGAAATGTTTATAAGAAAATTGCATCAAAACAAAAAGTTATGAAAGAAAGAGTACAATGGGAATTTCAATAAAGTTTATGCATGAAACATGTTCTGTAACATCCCCTAATTCCACACACGTACGTAAGGGTATTTGTATAAATATTTAGTGAAATTGGGAGATGTTACTCGACTTAGAACTGATAAAATTGGAGAAAATTAAAAATTTTTAGAAGGAAAAAGGAAATTTCCACTCATAATTATACATACTCTAATGTATACATATATACACCCTCGGTAAGTGGGCCTCTCATGAAAGTTACATAATGTACACACACAAAATAGGTACAAAATCGTCTATCAGAAAACCACAGCATCAAAATGCTCATATACACAAGCCACGGTCAGAAAGTCAGCGCTCCTCCTCTAACTCACATATCATCCATACCTTCTGCAATGTAAGAATATTAATGAGTATAAAACTCAGTAAGTAACGTATGCAGATGCAGAATACATATAACATGAAACAAATGGTCATATGGTTGGGATCCCTATGTATATTGTATTGCCTGATAAGACCGTGAATTGCATACTGAGCCACTCAGAGAATGTATAACATATCATGAGCTATATGGAGGTCTCGAGCCCCAAAAATCCCCTCTTTGTACAGCAGAGGTCCACCCCATACCGCCGTTAGAGTGTTCCCGAAGGAACCAAAGTGTCCCCGAAGGAACCATATCACATATTTGGGCGTTGGCCTGCCACACCCTATTCACCAATACTCGTCGGGCAATACAAATACACCACGCGTTAATGTCTCATGTAAGACTAACTAATAGATAAGTACATACACATATCCAAATATTTTACATTCACAGTAAATAAAGAATTTCTTACATTGCAGATGTAATGTTACTTACCTTATGTCCGACAGAAAAGAGAGTGAAAAGGGTCAGTATCCTCAGTGATAAGGTGTGTGGAAGACCTGATATCAATTTCATTACTAGAATGATTACTATAATGTAAAATTCTTAAAGAAAGCAACCACAAGCATAAATCACAACTTTCACAAAATCAGGAAATCTAATCACAAAATAAACCAAAATGGCACATACTTCCATAAAAACTAGTCCATTTGCTTCTAAATAGTACCATTTGGTTTTAAAAATATTTGGACAGCACCTCCCCTAATTTTAGGACATTCCCACATGATTAAAATCATGGTTTAAGATCTGCAATAAAAATTCACAAGCCAATTCCCACATATACACCTCAAAGAGGATCATTTATAACAACCTAGGTGCACTTGAATTCTTTTCGGTTTAAACAAAGTTTAAAACCACTTTTATACTTGTATATCATCATAACCAGCCAGTAAATAGGTGTAATCTACATAAAACGATCAATGTCTTACACATTCCAAGTAATGAAATCAAATTACAAGTGTAGACAACTTATTCCAACAATGAAAACACTTGAATCCACAAATAGCAAACTTTGGGGCTTTAAGTATAACTTTAATCCTCNACTCAAGAGGACCTAGAGGAATCATTATTTAAGTGGTATCAAATAGAGAATTGAAATAATAAAACAAAACCTAGGAAGGAGAATTATTAGAATTACCTTGACTAGTTTGAACCTATCTTGCTTTCTTGAGCTTCAAATTGAGTTCTACTACTTGGAAACTCTTGAAAATGGTTAATAGGAGCTGAGAGAAGTCTAAAAATTAGTGTGAGAGTTTCAGGTCGTTGCTGGAGAGAAAGGAGAAGAAAGTGACCAGATTTGGTCCAAAAGTGATACTTAATAACTAAGAAATGGCATAACTTAAGTTCTAAGGGGTATTTTGGGAATTTTGCACCTTACTTTCCATGTGTCCAGCTCTAAAACATCCTTAGCATACTCACCACATTGTTGGTCCATCCTATACACCCAAGTGTAGACAAAAATGGTGAAACCTAGCTTAAGAGGTGAAAACTAGTCATACTTTGACCTATAATTCCATATGGCCAATCTTATTGTAATCTAGTGAAATCTAGCCCCATAACCAATCATTAAACATAAAAATAAATCAATTAGACTCCAATTAAAAATGCAAACAAAGTATCAATGCCAAATTATTAGAGTGCACAAAGATGACATTACGTGATTAAGCTTAATCTAAGCTAGCTTAGTATAATTAAACACAGTTCAGTACAGTAACTGCCACCTCGTGCTTACCTGAAACCAACATTTTGGAAAATTCTAGAAATGGTTTCTCTACATTAAATAAAAGCTATTTGAAGTTTTAAACGCATAGTCAATTTGGCTCCATAAAGCATGAAAAATGCATTTTACTGAAAAACTACTATTTGACCAAGTTATCAATAGATATGATTTTAATGCATGTTCTATAGTATTACTATTCATAAATGTATTCTTTGTCCCTTTCACACACCAAGCTCTCTCTCTCTAAGGATACTGAGCCTTTACACTGCATGGGAGCCCTTCCACAAATATTAGTATAATAATACAGATCATTTAACAATCAGAATGAGTAATTTACCATGAAATTGATACTAGTTGCTTGATATGTCCATTATGCAATATGAATATGTTTATTATTGGCTTATTATGTATGTGAGAATCTTGGGCTCACATGTTCACGAGCATGCATGATCTTTACTTACTGAGCATTAGCTCATTTAGTTCCTATGATGCAGGTGAGGACGTTTTTGATGTATAGAGTTGCTGGTTGGCTAGCACGCTTTCTTATCACTATGATCATACCGATGTAGACAAACTTGACTTGTGGGCGGTGTTTTCTATGTATTTTATTATTCTAGTGTGTTGTAAATATTACTACTGATTGCAAGATATACTGATACGGAGGTTTTAATTGTATATTTTGTAAAGACACTTTAAAAAAGTAATGCTACGTAGTTTTTTTTGTTTTAGAGCTCGAAAAGTTTAAATTTGGCCCACCTTTTTACAAAACTAAAAATATGGTTTATAAAAGAATAATGTATCCTAGTTTAACCTACATAGTCGTATAGTTAAGCGAAGGGGGTGTAACAGCATTGGTATCAGAGCAGAGGTTTAGTCGTTTCTGAAGACTGCCTACATATGTATGATCATGTGATAGAAAGCTCAGTCAACTAGTAAGTCTAATTAATTGCATATGTGCACTTTATTTTATTATTTAAATTTGATGCACACATTATTATTGGCTATTATATTTGTTTGTAAGTAAGGGGCCATTATACAGGAAATCATACCAAGTGGTAGAGGTCAGACTAGCCACCTGAGGGGTGATCAAGACAATGACAAAGATACTACTATACATCGATTGGCTGAATTAGTAAAGAGACAAGCTCAACAAATAGGGAGGCTAATAGAACGTGTAGTAAATCTAGTAAACATTTGAAAAACAAATTCATTTTTTTTCATTTTGAACAATTCATAATTTCTTGTGAAAATATTTATTCTAATCTTTTTCATGAAACTTGTTCCTTTTTAAGACACTTTAATCATATTTCACAATTCATGAGTATCCCTAACTTTTTCAACATTATTATAAATATTCCTATCCATACCACATATAAGAATGTTCCAAGCATTTCCATTTATGATGAAAGTGATTTTATCTTTTCTATCATATTTCTCAATGTTTTTTTCTACTTATACTCCATCAACAATTTTTGTAATTTTCAATAGACCTTTTGTGATAAAATACCATATGTCAAAATCTATAGATTTAAGATATGATTCCATATGACTTCTCCAATAGATAATATGGTGACCTGTACATTCAAAAAAAGGATTTATTTATATAATATAAAGAATATAAGGATAAATGAAAAGTCTAATTAGTCCTTACCTATAGGTGTTATTAAGGGTCAATTTTGTAATTCAATTAGAGACAGTTTAAGAAACCCTACGAGTTTAATAATCTGCTCAGTTTTATACATGCACTTTATGAAAAAGGAAGAGAGGCAGCAATATAGTTTCAAGAAAGAAGGAGAAGCAAGAAGAAGATTTAATTAATTTAATTGTTAAGTTAATTAATTGTAATATATTAAGTCTACATGCAATAATTAGATTTTTGGGGATTAGAATTGCATGTCTAGGGTTAGGGTTTTAATTTACCCATAAATAATTTATAAACTATTAGGATGAACCTGGTATAGGATAAAACTTATTGATATTAGGATTCAAGAAAAATAAATTTTGAGTAATTTGGTTGGGTAAATAGAAAGCTATAGATTTTTGAATATTTCACATAGGTAGAAAACGTAACAATGACTACGACTATATTTATAAAGCTTTTAGTCATCTAATTGGGTCATATTTGGTATGGTTAGCAAGCTTATCGAATTATCTTTCCAACAATATATAATTTGTTAAAAATGAACTTATAACCAGAGTGTTATAACCATTTGAAGTGAATACTACGAATCTAGAAAAATCTAAAACTTTTAGTGCTTTAAGTAAAATATGATTATTTATTTTGGTATTAAGATTTCAAGAATAAATATATTTTAGTATTAAGATTATTTATTAAAATATGATTTTAAGTACAAATATATTTTAGTATTAAGATTATTTATTGAAAGAAATCTGTTTTATTGAAATAACGTAATTTTTGTGAAAAATAGCATGATTCTATGTTTTATAATAAATTATGGATAAAGTATATAAAATACCATTGAATGTGGTTACAAGAAAATTATTTTGAAATGATTATAATGTTATAATGAAATAAAAGTAAAATTATTTATGATTCGTTATTATAAATAAGTGTTTTAAAACTCTCTTTAGTGACTATACACGTGGACTCAATCTACATGGGTTATATAGGAACAGTACTGACTTAGCTGCAGGGTTAAATATAGTAGATTCGTACCCGGCTATAAGGATTATCTATAGTAGATTGGGACCTGGCTACAGGAGTTATTTGTGGTAGATTCAGACCCGACTACAGAGATTATTTGTGGCAGATTCAGACCTAGTCATAGGAGTTAAGTGTAGCCATAGTCACCAAAAATTGGGGAGAAGTATAATTAAAATTATTATTGACTAAAAAAGGATGCAAAAAGATAGATTTAGAAACTTATTACTTCTTTTTGTCAGATTATTTACTAAACGAATTGATTTGAATATTTTCAAAAGTATTGATTTTTGAAACCAAATTTGTTCTGAAAAATATTTGTTAATGATTTTGGTTTATATATGCTTGATCCAATTAGTTAAAGTTACTAGTTACTTACTGGGCTTCTAGCTCACCCTTTTATTTTTTCCTCTCATGTTTTAAAGATTGTCAGTTAACACGCTCATAAAGGGAACTTATTTAGTAGTAATTAGGGTCTATGGTCTAAAGAGAGGAATTTCTTCATCTTGATTGAGAAAATACAAAGATTTAGAAGATTCATCATCTTAAATTTATTGTATTATTGTTTCTATTGTATAGTGTTTATTTTGAATATTTAGAGACTTTATAAGAGTTGTTAGCTTTTATATTATACGTTGGTATTTATTGGAGAGTAAATATTCCTAATTATATTGGTTTATAGAAAGATGCCTTGCATGCTTATGGGGCTTTTTCTTATGAGTATGCAGCACACATCCTCGGGTGTGGGGCATGACAAGTGGTATCAGTGCTTAGGATAAGTTTGACAAATTAGATCGTGATAAGTCAATCTTATGAGGTTTAGAATATCGGGGTAACTAAATTAAGATCATTTGAGTTTGACTTAACTTCTACTATGGTTTGGAAATTCATTTGAGTTGGTGATTAGTTTAAATTTGATAAGTTTATTACTTTACTATTTTCGGGCATTAAAGTAGGTTAAGTTCATATTATTAAATTTTGTTATCGATGGAACAATTAGTTTGACCTTCATAGTTGGTGATCATATACATTACATGGACTTTTAGGATTGTTTAAAAATGAACATGGACTTTTGGGATTGTTTGAAGTTGAGTACTCTCATTAGGTTTTGATTATTAAGATCTATTAGTTGAATATTGAGATTTCTAGTATTTAGTACTTTTGATATTAGTTTTCTTTTCCATTTGATTAATGGACCTAAGGTATTAGAATTTTTCTTCTCTTATTATTAATATTGGATAGTTATAAAGTTAGTGAGTCTTACTTTAGAGTTGATATTAAAATTTTATGAGTCTACTTACTATTTTTTTCTACTTTTTCTCGAGTTATATCTCAGTATTTTTGACCGTATTTGGGAAAAAATTCTAGGTAAATTATTAGATAAGAGAAATTATTTGGTTCCTAAGAAATTATGTTGTAATACTGGGGAGTTATTAATCTTATATTATCTGTGTAAGGGATTTATAGAATAAATATTACCCGATTATGGTGTCAATGTGAAAAAGACATGTCTATTTGGGTTTATCGATTAACAGGATAATGGAGAGAAAATGTTTAAAATTCTTTCAGAAAGTGAAATTATTTGTGCCATAGGCTAGAACGTACAATAAAACATTGAGTAAGTTCATTGAATAACTAGTTTCTTTGATGATAAAGGACAAAGAGATGATATAAGAAATGTCAATTTATGTGCTTGTATTAACTAATGAGAGTACAAATGATCGAGGATAAAAAGGTTAGTTTTGCTAATGGCCTTACCTATGAGTTTTTTTGTAAATATTGGTGATGAAATGATTGAAATATAGGTATTAAGGACTTATAGATAGAAAAATTTAGAGAATGATATTTTGAAAAAAAAAAATTATGATAAACAAATTTGGAGAACGATATTACTTTGGAAAAAACATTATGGAGCCTTAATGACTTATACAGTTGGATAATTTTGAGATGATATTACCTTAATAATATTTTTTTGAAAGCTAAGCAAAAATTGAGATATGGTAAATGGACATTTTGGCTATAGTTATGGATACTATGTAGTAGAGTTGAAATTAAATTATGGTTTGGAAGGTGACAACTTCTCATATTGAAAAGAAAAGTTGCTTGGATTAGCCAGCTAAAAAACAGTTAAGTTTGAAATATTTGAGCATCAAACTCTGATACTAATTATTATTTCAAGATTAGCTAACTCAAGAGGGGATGAATTGAGTATTAAAAATTTTTGCAAACTTTTTGAATTAAGAAATTAAATTATACAAGCTATGAATAGAATAAGTAAAAATATCAAGTGAACAAGCATAAACTCAAAGTAAATAAATAAGAGATAGGGATAGAGAAGTGCAAACGATGCTTTTATGAGGTTCGACAAATATGAAGGATGTGTACATCCTCCAGCTCTCAGTAATTTGCTTCAAGCTTTCCACTATCAGATCAAGATTATGGGCTTGATCGACCCTTATTTTTTTCTCTTTCCAAATACCTAAAAAAATAAGAATAGAAATAGAAACTCAAAAAGAACAAGAAACTTAGCAAAGATATATAGAATAATATACTAAATTAAATGTTTATCGAATACTTAACCTCTGTACCTAGGTCTATATTTACTAAATTTAACCTAGGCAGTTTGGTTCATATTTACTATATTTAATTCTTTGAGCTTGGTCCACATTTAGTACTTACTATCCATGTATAATTAACCCTTGCAGAATGGGTCTAGATTACATAATCATAAAGAAAGTTTCAAAATACATTCATATCGAATAAAAGTTTAGAAACTATTTCACCTTAATCTCATTAAAATATTATAATTCTTCCAAAATAATTTTCATGTAATTATATTTAAAAATAATTTTATATATTTGATCCATATTTCAATATAAAAATGGTTATCAAATGGATTCGTAATAGTACTTTTCAAAAAACTGAGTGTTTCAATAAAACAATTTTGCTTTCAGTACACTATTTTATTTACAAAATTTATATTCACTACTAGAAAAATCATCTTTAATGTCACTTTATATATGCCGTTTATTAGATATCACATCACCTACGAAAGTGATATATAGGTGACCGCCGTAGTAAGTGCAAGGTTTGCGCATCACTTAAAAATGACGTCATAGATTTACCACGTCGCTTTTTAAGTGACGTGAAAAAAATATTCTAGGGATTTTTTTCAATTTAAATTTGTTAAATCCCTTGTATTTCATTTACATATAAACAAAATTACAATGTTTTTAAAACCACATAGCAGACAGCACCAAAATCACATTAACAAATGTACATATGACGTCCGAAAAGTTCCCCCATCAAATACATGCAATAGAACCACATACATAAAAGTTCCAAGAAGTGTAAAATAAGTTTCGTTACTAACTTCTAATAACTAGATCTTAGAATCAATATGAAATTACATCAACCTATGCATATATGAAGTCCCAAAATCTATAATACAACTAAGAAAATATGAATAGTCATATCAGGTGAGATAATCTAAAAACTCAACAACTTATTCTTCATGAATTGCATTTGTAGCTTCCTTCGTATAGAAAATGAGTCTATGAAACTATAAATTTAAAGTATAATATTGTTGGAATATTCAATCGTTTTTCTTATTCTTATATATGGTAGAATATGTATACGTACCATTCTACTGAGAAATGATCAAATGTTAGCTTATTCAATGATTTCATTTATATATTTACATACGAAGAAGCCACATTCTATATTTCATGGTTGCTTAGAGCACTGCATAAGAATATAGATAGTTTAAACTATCATGCAAAATAAATAAAAGCAAGTACTAAAAAAAATGTCTAGGTTTGCTAATTTTCCAACCATCCAATAAACACACAATTTCCTAGTTTCTCTCTTAAATTAATTAATCCACTAGGTTGTCAATCAAGAATTTGAATGTATTCACAAACTCCTTTACAAGACATAAGTGAAAACTCTTAGACAAACTAATATGTTATATCTAACATAAATTGACTAGATTCATTAAGTTTATTAATTCTCAAAGAGGTTGCAAAAGTCACATAGGTATATTCCTAACTTATGCAAACTTACCCCGAACTAGGTAATCTTATGTTATTCTACTAATGTCTAAACCTAAATTTTCCTTCCCTAGTTCATAAAGGTGTCACTGAATAATCTATTTAGTGATTAATTAAATAGAAGCAATAAGTATAAAGTAAAAAAAATAACTCAATAATAGATTTGATTAATGAAAGAGGAGAAAAATAAACAAACAAAAGATTCAAAGTTGGTTCATATAGTAAAACTAGATAAATAAATATTTAGTTCATAATATTAATTGAGAAAAATAACATTTTAATACAATAAATTCAATAAATATAAAATATCAAAGATAAAAGAGTTTTGGAATTCTCCCTCTTTGAAGAGCTTGAAGGTGTTCATTAAAGTTGTCAATATTCTTCTTCAAACTTGGTTTTTGCTTTCTTGAATCCTCTCTCAAATATTTACTCTCAGCAATATCACTCTTTAAATATAGAAAAAACTAAGAAAAACTAACAAAAAAATGAAGAGAAAATGGTATGCACAAAGAATGGTGTTGATGTTGTGGAGGAAATCAAGAAATGGAGGATTAGAACTTTTATTCATCTTCTTCTTCCTATTCTTCATCTCCTTCCATGGCTGCCTCCATTTCTTTCTCTCTATTCCAACATGCCTCTTTCAACCCCAAAGATAGGGTTTTAAAGAGGTGACTCTTAAAAACTTAAGGTAGGTCGAATCTGGACTCTTAGATCATAAAAAAGTTAATCTTGGTCGTCTATTATTGACTTAGGACGTAGACAGTGGTGGCATGGTACAATTTTTGGTGCCGCGGTGCCAAAACTTCCCAAGAGTTGGTGCTGCAGTGCCACGTTTCTTCTAGTCTGGCACTGCGGTTTCTCAGATGCGTCATTTTTTTCTGTTTTGGCTCTAGTTTGCCTCATTTTTATTGAGTTACATCCGTATTGGATTCAACTTCAATCTCAATAGTTTGAAAAATCCATTTATGAGGCACAAATTCACGTTAATTCACATCAAACACCCTTATTTTACTCTCATACGTACATAAACACATAAAACATGAAAATAACAATAAAAATAATTGAAACAACTTAATATAAATAAGAACATACCAAAATTTAAGGCAAATTAGTACTAGATAATTCTAATTTTATGGAGTTAATAGTAATTTATCAATCTTACACACGATTCCATGGAGCAACTAATATTTGCCTATCATTTTACATTTTGAACATCCTAGCTACCGAATTCTTAGTACAACTCTCTCGTGTGCCACTCTCTATAGCGATATTACTTAGATCCATGAACATAAATATATTTTAAGGGCTAAATTCTACGATAATATGGTGTAATCTCCTACAACAAAAATGAAAAGGTCAGTAGGATTAATTAAATAGAAATAGTAAAAATCAAAGTGCTATGAGAGATTTTAGTGAAGCAACATTTGATCAATCAAATAGAAATGCAAAGGGAGGTAGGATCTTACTTCATCACTGCCAAATATTACAAGAGATTTTGGCCAAGCAACATGTGATCTAAATGCTAAAGCAACATTTGTTATGTCAAGGTAATCTGGATTTGGAATTGGCAAAGGGGCATTATGGATAAGTGTGGTGCCTAAGATTCCCACATACATACTAAGCCAATAATAAATATTTGCCAGTTGTATATTAGGTATCTACAAGTTATTAATACCAATTTCATAGTAATACGCTCATTCCTTATGTTATGTACTTTTACATATACGTTATTATACTAACGATTGTCGAAGTGTCCTGATGCAGTGCAAAGGTTTAATACCCTTAAAGAAAGAGAGCTTGGTGTGCTAAAAGAGTAAAAAATATATTATAAATGCAATCCTATGTGCACATGTACCAAAATCATGTTTGTTGATAACTTGGTCAAATAATAATTTTTCGGTAAAATGTATTTTTCACGCTTTCTGGAGCCGAATTCACTGTGTGTTTAATAAGTCAAATAGCTTTAATTCAATGTCTAGGTCTCATTTATAGCATTTTATTTGTCGACTCTAAGTAAGCATGAGGTGGCATTCACAACATTGATTTGTGTTTATTGCGCTAAGCTTGCTTAGATTTAGCTTAATCGCTTAATGTCGTTTTTGTGCATTTTAATCATTAAGTGCTAATGCTATATTTGCATTATTAATTTGAGTCTAACTAACTTATTTTTATGTTTAATGATTGGTTATGGGGCTAGGTTCCATCAAATTACAATAAAAACTGTCACATGGGATTATAAATCAAAATATAACTAGTTTTCACTTCCTAAGCTAGGATTCACTAACTTTGTGTACAATTGGGTATATAAGAATGAGCAGCAATATGATGGGTACGCAAACGATACTTTAGTGCTGGACAGATGGAAAGTAATGTGCAAAATACCCAAAATATCCCTCAAAATTTAAGTTATGCCATTTCTTAGCCATTAAGTGTCACTATTAGACTAAATCCGGTCATTTTCTTTTTCTTTCTTTGTAGCAATGACATGAAACTTTCCAACTCCTTTCTAGAATTCTCTCAACTCCTCTTAGCCATATCCATGAGATTCTGTGACACCTAACTCCTCACAAAGTTAAAGAGCCAGTAATAGCATGATTGCATCACATTTAATGTTTGTGTTGTAAGTAAATATCATTACTTTGAGTAATTCNTATTTGGTACTCTTGTGATTTTGTTAGGTCATTTTGGTACTTAGATTAGTATCTGCTTTTATATCTTAGTTATACATTGTAACTATTGAGATTATTTTTTTTTATCTATTATAAATAATGTTTACGGTTTATGTATTTTAAAAAAAAAGAAAGAAAGTGAGGAGTGGCCGACTTAATTAAGTCGGTAGTTTGGTTTACAAAAGTAATAAGGCTCTTTTTCCTTTCAAAACTATTCTTCTATATACTTCCAGAAACATTATCTTCTCTCACTCTTGTCTTAGTAAAACCTTCTGAAAAGTTTTTATCAATTTTCCAACTTCGTTTCATTTAAGGAAGAGCAGGTTAAGTTGTTCTCCTTCTTTATACTTGAAAGGTACCACTCTTTAAAATTATTTTTAGCACTTTGTAGTAAATTGATATATATATATATGTACTTACGTTGAGCACTTTGGTGTCTATTTCTTAGTATTTTTATACTTCAATATATATGTATTTATGGAGTGTATATATATGATGATTTTATTTTAGACAATACTATATTCAATGTATATGGTTGTCCTTGTTGTTGTTTCTTTTACCGAGATTGTGAATAATATAAGTTTGTATTATCTATGATATGATTGCTATTTCTTTTTCTTTATTTAGTTGAATTAGAGTAGACTTTCGTGCCATTATTATAGCAATTGAATACCCATCACTTTTGTGTCTATAGAGTAATTAATTTTAATTTGGAAGTAAGCTTATCTTGTTTTGAAGTTATATAAAGAGGTTGTAACTTTTTACTGTTCACGATAATTTTTAGATTAGTTTGACTATGATGTGGAATAACTCTTATTTGAAATTTCAAATCCTAGCATGTGTTCCTTCTTGCAGTTTGTGAAATTGATTATTTTTCATTTGTTATTAAGCTATATAGAGCTGTTTGTTTCACAACTCTTCAATTAGATATTAGATTCATTTTATTTTATTTTATTTTATTTTTTTTCATAACCGTGGAGTAAGCTTAGTGATTTGGCCTTATTTATACAAATAATACATGATACCTTATTAATTTAATTTTTTTATATATTTAGTGCTTCTTTGAACTTAGTCTAAAGTGCTATTTGGTGTATCCTTGCTTTCGCATTAATCAAATGAAGTTTTAATTGGAAAAATATTTGGAACACATCAGCTGTATCTTAAGCAATAAGCATTTCGTGAAAGAATAGACTTAAAAGCTTGGGAGTGAAGTAAGTAAAGTACTCAACTGCAACACAAGAATTATGTACTATATAAGTATCTATTATGTTTCCATATTTTGCATTTATTCTGGTTATGAGTATGACCATTGGCATTTCGATTTCAGCATATATATGCCTAGTAAATTTTGGTGTGGTATTATTACGTACACTATATAACCATGTATGTTTTATGAAAAAGTTTAAGAAGGGTAATATGATTTATGAAATGTCTTAGTATTATTGTGTGAAACTATTTTATCATAGAGAAGTTAAGACCAGGTAACTTTCAAAAGGTTTTGTGTCACTGTTACGGGGAAGCAGGATAAATATTTACAGTTTCAGAGTGGCAGCCCTAGGAGAGGGGCAAGTATGACAGGATTAGTCAAAAGGTTTGCCACAATATTCGTCCTCCAAGTTATATAATAGACTAAACTACAGTCTCAGGCCGCCTTATCTCTTGAGCTCGACGGGTAACGATGGAATAAGGTTAGTAACAAGCCTCACTATGGTAAGAGCTAGCGGGAGGAGAACCCATGAGATATCATTAATTCAGGAAGCCCTACAGGCAC
Source organism: Parasponia andersonii (assembly GCA_002914805.1). Lineage (NCBI taxonomy): Eukaryota > Viridiplantae > Streptophyta > Magnoliopsida > Rosales > Cannabaceae > Trema > Trema andersonii. The sequence goes on from JXTB01000074.1 coordinate 419,930, forward strand.
AGTGCTGAACCGGACAGTGGGCACAAGACAGGGAAGNGTAAGTAAAGTACTCAACTGCAACACAAGAATTATGTGCTATATAAGTATCTATTATGTTTCCATGTTTTGTATTTATTTTGGTTATGAGTATGACCATCGGCATCTCGATTTCAGCATATATATGCTTAGTAATTTTGGTGTGGTATTATGATGTACACCATATAACCATGCATGTTTTATGAAAAAGTTTAAGAAGGATAATATGATTTATGAAATGCCTTAGTATTATTGTGTAAAACTATTTTATCATAGAGAAGTTAAGACCAAATAACTTTCAGAAGGTTTTGTATCACTGTTACTAAGAAGCGGGATAAATATTTACAGTTTTAGAGTGGCAGCCCTAGGAAAGGGGCAAGTGTGACAGGATTAGTCAAAAGGTTTGCCACAATATCCCTCCTCCAAGTTATATAATAGACTAAACTACAGTCTTGGGCCGCCTTATCTCTTGAGCTCGACGGGATAATAATGGAATAAGGTTAGTAACGAGCCCCACTGTGGTAAGTGCTGGTGGGAGGAGAACCCATGTGATATCATTAATTCATGAAGCCTTGTAGGCATAGTGCTGAACCAGATAGTGGGCACAAGATAGGGAAGAGTCTAAAGGAAATTATTTATACCGAAACATTTAAGCAAGCACGATCATATATTTAATTCATATCATTCAACAACATGTCATTAATTACTTTACTTACTGAGCTATAGCTCATTATAGTCTTGTGTTGCAAGTAATGATTTAGATGACAGCATGAGCTTGTGAGTTGAAGTAGAGGCCCAACCTTGATGTTGTACATATGGATATTTTGACCACTTGTGGGGGAGGCCTAGTTTGTGTATTTTGGGATGTTTTGCAGTCTTTCAATGAAGTTATTTTTAGTTCATTTTTTTTAGTACCTATTTACTATGTTTCGTGTTGTGATATATATATATACTGATCATGTATGTAAGTAAAACAGCTATCCATAGAGTTTTAAAGAAAATAAAAAGTTCGAATTGTGCCGTATTTTGAAAAAACAATTATAGGATTATCTTCCAAAAGTAACACCTTATAAATAGAAAGTTAATAAATTTCCACTAGTAGTAGGAGGATTTGGAGGGCGTTACAAGTTGGTATCAGAGCTGAGGTTTAAATCATTTCTGTAGACTGTCCATATGTGTATATCGAGGAAGGGAATCACTCAACTCACAAGTAAGTATTTTTTGTGCATTAATTATATTTGTTGCATGCTTCATGTTTATTATTGGCTAATCTTTACTAGGATAAGGAGCATAGAAATGACTACCACTCGAGGTCAAACATCTAGAGCGACTGAGGGCTCTACCCCTAAGAGACATACACAGGAGTTAGCAGAACTCCACGAGATGGTCCGTAGGTAGGCAGAACAAATTGAGAGGCTGTTACAACAGTAAGAGGAAAGACAGATTCCGCTTAACACACAACCACCACCACCACAAACCCCAGCTGCATTTTACCCTCTTGAACCACTGTATGAAGGGTTTAGGAAACAACACCTGCAAGTATTTGAGGGTACTACAGATCCACTCGATGCAGAAGAATGGAAATGTTCGTTCGAAATAATTTTTGACTTTATGCAGCTTAATGAAAGGGAGAATGTTTATTGTGTTGTTTATATGTTAAAGAAAGATGCACGTATATGGTGGGATGTGATTAGGCAAACCAGAGACACTGCTCAGATGACATGGACAGAATTTCAATTTGTTTTCAACGAGAAATATTACAATACTGCAGTATTGGCCACAAAGGTGAATGAGTTTAGTAAGTTATAATAGGGTAACCTTTCAATGGCTGAATATGTGAGAAAATTCGATCAATTGGCAAGGTTCGCTTCAAACATGGTCGCTAATGATGTCACTAAAGTCACTCGCTTTATGGAGGGACTTAAGCCAGAGCTTACTGGAGACGTTGACATGGGACTTACAGGGCCAATTTCTTATAGAAAGGCTGTAGAGAAAGCTTTACGAGCTGAACATCGAGAGGAGAAGATATTAAAAGCTAGAGCTTTTACCACTTTTCCTCGTAGAGATTTCCAACCAAATGCAGGTTGTTTCAATGACAATAAATGAAGAGGTCAATTTTTCCAACGTGGGTTAGAACAAAACAAGAAATTCAACAGTGGAGAACAAAGGAGACAACAGTGGCCACGATGTGAAAAAAGCGGTAAGAACCATCCTGGAGAGTGCAGAGCTCATACCAAAGTTAGTTACAAATGCAGTAAGGAAGGTCATTTCAAAAGAGAGTGTCCATTGTGGAAGAATGAGCAGAAGAAAGAAGAACCTAGGAAGACCAATGCTAGGGTGTTTGCACTTACTCAAGCTGACACACACGCAGACCCTTCGGTTGTTTCAGGTGAGATTCTTATCGCTAACATACCTAAACATGCATTAATAGATTCTGGTACCACACGTTCATTTGCATCCATAACATATGTGAGGAGATTGGGTAGACCTCCGGATCAGCTACCAGAGGTATTTAGTACAGCGTTACCATCAGGGGAAATATTATATTCAGATCAGTGGCTAAAAGGAGTTCCATTACAGATAGATGGTAGAGAGCTATTTGTGGATCTTGTGATATTAGAAATGCAAGAATATGAGGTAATACTCGGTATGGATTGGCTTTCCAAGTATAATGCTACTATTGACTGTGGAAAGAAAAGAGTAATTTTCCAACCTTTTGAAGAGGCTCAGTTTTTTTTCATCGGTACTCCACAAAAAACTAATGTACCTATCATCTCTGCTTTAAAGGCAAAGAAATTGTTGGACAATGGTTGTTCAGGGTATTTAGCCAACGTAATATATATTTCTATGGAACAATAATTGAGACCTGAAGATGTACCGATAGTTAGAGATTTCTTAGAAGTGTTTCCAGAAGAATTATCAAGATTACCACCAGATAGGGAAATTGAGTTCGTTATTGAATCATTACCTGGTACTGCACCAATATCGAAGGCTCCCTAGAGAATGGCACCTGCAGAGTGGAAAGAACTGAAGACACAATTACAGGAACTTTTAGACAAAAAGTTCATTAGACCTAGCTATTCACCATGGGGTGCTCCAGTTTTGTTTGTCAAGAAGAAAGATGATACAATGCGGATGTATATTGATTATAGAGAGTTAAATAAAGTGAGAATTAAGAATAAGTACCCACTTCCTAGGATTGACGATTTGTTTGATCAATTACAAGGTTCAGCTGTATTTTCCAAGATTGACTTGAGATCCGATTATCATCAGCTGAAAATCAGAGAAGAAGATGTGCCAAAACCAGCCTTTCGGACCCGATACGGCCATTTTGAATTCTTGGTAATGCTATTTGGATTGACCAATGCCCCAACAGCGACCAATGCCCCAACAACCTTTATGGATATGATGAATAGAGTTTTTAAAGATTATCTAGATAAGTTTGTAATAGTGTTCATTGATGACATTCTAGTTTATTCAAGGTCCAAAAATGAACATGAGGAGCATTTAAGACTTACATTGCAGAAGTTAAAGGAGAAGCAACTTTATGCCAAGTTTAAAAAGTGCGAATTCTAGCTTGAGAAAGTTGTCTTTTTGGGTCATATAGTTTCTGGTGAAGGTATTTCAATGGATCTAGCAAAGATAGAAGCAGTTAGTAAGTGGTCAAGACCGAATAATGCTTCTGAGGTACGAAGTTTCCTAGGACTAGCAGGCTACTATAGAAGATTTGTTGAGGGATTTTCTAGGATAGCTTTTACTCTCACACAACTCACTAGAAAGAATCAAAAATTTGAATGGACTGAGGCTTGTGAGAAAAGTTTCAAGAGTTGAAACAAAGATTGATTTCAGCCCCAATACTCACTATTCCGTCTGGAACAGGAAACTTTGTAATTTATAGCGACGTGTCAAAGAAAGGATTGGGGTGTGTGCTAATGCAGAATGGTAAGGTAATAGCTTATGCCTCTAGACAATTGAAAGACTATGAGCAAAAATATCCTACTCATGACCCAGAGTTGGCAGCAGATGTATTTGCTCTCAAGATTTGGAGACATTATCTATACGGGGAACATTGTGAAATATACACTGACCATAAGAGCCTCAAGTACTTTTTCACACAGAAGGAATTAAACATGAGACAAAGACGATGGTTAGAGCTGGTAAAGGACTATGATTGCGAGATTTTGTATCATCTAGGGAAAGCAAATGTTGTGGCTGATGCACTGCGTAGAAAATCACCGAGTAGTCTATCAATTCTAAGGCAATTATCAAAGCCACTCCAGGAAGATATGTGTAGAGCACAAATTGAGATCATCATTGGTAAACTGACAACAATGACACTTCAGTCAACATTGCTAGAAAGAATTAAATAGGGTCAACTTATAGATCTGTATTTGTTAAAACAGAAAGGTGAAGTGGAAGATAGAAAGACCACAGATTTTAGTATCTCGGTTAATGGGACTATGAGATTTAAAGACAGATTATATATCCCAAATGACAAAGGACTCAAGAATGAAATTCTTATAGAAGCTCACACTATACCGTATTCATTGCACCCAGGAACTACAAAGATGTATAATGATATAAGAATGCATTATTGGTGGCCTGGAATGAAAAGGGGCATCGTAGAGTTTGTAGCCAAGTGTCTCACATGTCAACAGATTAAAGCTGAACACCAAAGACCCGCTAGATTTTGTAGTTGGATTACCTAGAACTTCAAAACAGCATAATACAATTTGGGTCATAGTAGATAGGTACACAAAATCAGCACATTTCCTTCCTATACGCATGACCTACACAATGGATCAGTTTGTAGAACTATATATTCAAGAAATTGTGAGACTGCATGGTGTACCAGTTTCAATTATTTCAGATCGGGATCCGCGAATCACTTCAAAGTTTTGGGAAAGTTTGCAGAAGGCCATGGAAACCAGATTGAAGTTCAGTACAGCTTTTCACCCTTTAACAGATAGATAAACAGAAAGGACAATTCAGACTTTGGAAGATATGTTAAGAGCATGAATTTTAGATTTCCAAGGATCATGAAGTAAATACCTGCCATTGGTTGAGTTTGCCTATAATAACAGTTATCAAGCAACAATTGGTATAGCTCCATATGAAATGTTATATGGCAGAAAGTGTCGATCTCCTATCCATTGGGATGAAATGGGAGAGAGGAAGTATCTTGGCCCAAAGTTAGTCAAAGAAACAACAGAGACAATAGAAAAGATAAGAAAAAGAATGGTGGCTACACAGAGTCGATAGAAGAAATACGTTGATCCAATGTGAAGAGATGTAGACTTTGGTGTAAGGGACATGGTATTTTTAAAAGTAGCACCAATGAAAGGAGTGATGAGATTTGGAAAGAAAGGAAAGTTGAGCTCCAGATTTATTGGACCTTTTGAGATCCTTGAAAGGATTGGAAATGTAGCTTACAGACTTGCTTTACCCCCGTCATTGTCAAGCGTGCATAATGTCTTCCATATCTCTTAATTGAGGAAGTATGTTCAGACCCCTCCCATCTGTTGAGTTATGAGCCACTGGAACTAAATCATGATTTGAAGGAACAACCAATACAGATACTTGACAAAAAGGAAAAAGAATTGAAAAAAAAGAAAATTCCACTAGTTAAAGTCTTATGGAGAAATTTCGCAATAGAAGAAGCGACTTGGGAAAGAGAGGACGAAATGAGGATCAAGTATCCAGAATTATTTAGGTAAGCAAATTTCGAGAACGAAATTTTTATAAGGTGAAGGAGATTGTGACACCTAACTCCTCACAAAGTTAAAGTGCCAGTAATAGCATGATTGCATCACATTTAATGTTTGTGTTGTAAGTAAATATCATTACTTTGAGTAATTCGTGTTAATATATTATGATTATAATCTCTACTCTTTAAGTGATTTTGTAGTGAAATGCTCGGGACAAGCTCATTGGTACATGTGTGATGTGTGTTGAGTTAATTAATTTTTATGATTCATAAGTTGATTAGAAATGTTAGACTAGCTAAATTGGATTAAAAATGATATTTTTTTTATGTGGAGAATACTTACCA
>JXTB01000074.1:426703-464661 GCA_002914805.1 Parasponia andersonii
AAATATTTGGAACACATCAGCTGTGTCTTGAGCAAGGAGCATTTCGTGAAAGAATAGACTTAAAAGCTTGGGAGTGAAGTAAGTAAAGTACTCAATTGCAATACAAGAATTATGTGCTATATAAGTATCTATTATGTTTCCATGTTTTGTATTTATTCTGGTTATGAGTATGACTATCGGCATCGATTTCAGCATATATATGCTTGGTAATTTTGGTGTGGTATTATTATGTACACCATATAACCATACATGTTTTAGGAAAAAGTTTAAAAAGGGTAATATGATTTATGAAATGCCTTAGTATTATTGTGTAAAACTATTTTATCATAGAGAAGTTAAGACCAGGTAACTTTCAGAAGGTTTTGTGTCACTGTTACTGAGAAGCGGGATAAATATTTACAGTTTCTAAGCGGCAGTCCCAGGAGAGGGGCAAATATGACTGGATTGGTCAAAAGGTTTGCCACAATATTCCTCCTCTAAGTTATATAATAGACTAAACTACAGTCTCGGGCGGCCTTATCTCTTGAGCTCGACGGGATAACGATGGAATAAGGTTAGTAACGAGCCTCACTGTGGTAAGAGCCGGCGGGAGGAGAACCCATGAGATATCATTAATTCATGAAGCGCTGTAGGCACAGTGCTGAACCGGACAGTGGGCATAAGACAGGGAAGAGTCTAAAGGAAATTATTTATACCGAAACATTTAAGCAAGCACGATCATACATTTAATTCATGTCATTGAGCAACATGTCATCCATTACTTTACTTACTGAGCTATATAGCTCATTATAGTCTTGTGTTGCAGGTAATGATTGAGATGATAGCATGAGCTTGTGAGTTGAAGTAGAGGCCCAACCTTGATGTTGTACATATGGATATTTTGACCACTTGTGGGGGTGGCCTAGTCTGTGTATTTTGGGATATTTTGCAGTCTCTCAATAAAGTTATTTTTAGTTCATTTTTTTTTAGTACCTATTTACTATGTTTCGTTTTGTGATATATGTATATACTGATCATGTATGTCAGTAAAATCAGCTATCCATAGAGTTTGAAAGAAAATAAAAAGTTCGAATTGGCCCGTATTTTGGAAAAATAATTATAGGATTATCTTCAAAAAGTAACACCTTGTAAATAGAAAGTTAATAAATTTCCACTGGTAGTAGGAGAATTTAGAGGCCGTTACAGTTTCCAAGCGGTAAAACTCAAGTTGGAGCTCTAAAAATTAAAATAGATCAAAACTAATCAAGGTAATTTTGCTAGTTCTTCTTCCTAGGTCTTGTTCTTTAATTTCAACTCTCCACTTATTCCCACTTAAATAATGGTTCCTTTAGGGCCTCTAAAATCATAAAATCTATTTCTAAGCCTTGGGAATTAGTTTGGTGGAGGAAAAAGACAAGAGTTTCAGTAAAAAGTCAAACTAGTCAAGGTGAGCACTATATGGGATTTTGAATTTGTAGTTAATTTCTTTTGTTTAGACTCTTAAACCATAACGCTTATATGAATTTAAGGCATTAGGAACCCTAATATATTATTGTAGACATATAATTTAAGTGGTGAACTAAAGTTATACCTAAATACTGGTTTTTATTCGAATAAAATTTCAGAAAATATTGTCATAAAATCTTTTTCAAGAACACTATAGATTTGTCAAATAGAATTTTTCTTTTTACAAAAAATTTTATAACGTGATCTAATATAATTTAACTCTTGATCTAGATAAGAACAATATACAGATTTGCTCCATAATCCTCTCATCTTTTAGTCTATTCTTGAAAGCTGTTTGATTGATCTGGTGGGTGGTCACCTTCTTGATTTCTAACAAAGAGATCCATAGAAGAACAAGAAGATAATCTCCTCGAACCAATTTGAGCTAGACAAGGGACCAAATGGATTCATAAAACCCAAGTTTCAATGGATTATATACCCACATTCATAATTAACTCATAATTATGATTTAGCCTTGTCCATTAATATTGGGGCATACTACTATAGGCCCAATATTGAACTCCTAGACTAAATGTCATTTATTTTCTGTGAAGCTTATTATCAAATAATTAGCTCGATCTATTTAGTATGTACTTTACCCATAGACGTACCCCCAATGCAATGTCGTACTAGTAGGGTGAAATTATCGTATTATCCCTCTAGTACATATTTATCTTTGAATTGCCATTTTTCATCTAATGGATAATAGTTGACTACGGTGTTTCTATCTGCTTATACCAACATAACCAAATTCATACAATGATTATCAGGGCCCTGGTTTGTATAATCCAAGTACTCGAAAAAACTCAAAGTGACATTATATGCATAACGTCCATCACGAAAAATGTTCTACACATTTCATGAAAGTAAGTTCGTTAATCACTAGGATTAAGATTTTCTACAATAGTGCTAGATTAGTGAAATTAGAAATTTGAGTTATGGCACTCAACCTTAAATTCTAATTCACTTGGTCATGTTTGATGTTATTATAACTTTCTTATAACATACTAGTGTTTCTATCTGAGGACTTACTTTGATAATTGGAGACTTCATTAATCAAATAGATAATACTACACTCTATGGCAAAGTAAAGTATTCTATCTTTAATATGCAGAATGCAAACAATTTAATTTAGACATAATGAAATAAAATTTGAGTCCTAAAAACTATTTCTAAGCCTCTGGAATCAGTTTGGTGAAGCTAGAAGGCAAAAACTTCAGCAAAAGTTCAAACTATTCAAGGTAAGATTTATGTGATATTTTAAGTTTGTAATGGAAATTTCTTGCTACAGCTCCTGAAAAAAAGTTGTTCTTTGATGAATAAGGGTTCTAGGAACCTATAAATATTGCTAAAAACATAGAATTCATGTTGAAAATTAAACTTAGATATAAAGCCTCAAAATTTACTATTAGTATATTCAAGTGTTTTCATTATTGGAGTAAGTGTCTACAGTTGTAATCTGATTTCTTTACTTGGAATGTGTACGACATTGATCTTTTATGTATATTACATCCATTTACTTATTGGTTGTGACTATATACAAGTGCAAAAGTTGTTTCCAATTTTGTTTATGCCAAAAAAGAGTTCAAGTGTACTTATGTCATTTTAAGTAATTTTCTTTGAGGTCTATATATAGGAATTGGATTGTAAAATATTAATACAGGTTTAAAATTATGATTTTGATCATGTGAGAATGCCCTAAAAATAGGGAAGGTACTGTCCAAATATTTCTAAATTTATATAGCACCATTTAAGGGCAAATGGTCTAGTTTTTACAAAATTATATGCTATTTTAAATCATTCTTGTACTAATGAACTAGCAATCTTATTTTAATACTCTTTGAACAGTTTTTCAATGCTAGTTATTGGCTGCTAAGTCTCTTAAGTGATTTTTATGCTTCCAAATCATTTTACGATCAAGTTTCCTAATTTGGTGAAAATTATGATTTCGGTCTTGTTTAGGTATCTTGATGCATTCTTTTGGCAAAATGTGCATCTTGAATGATAGTAATTTATGATAAATAATTAGCACACTAGTATCTAAAGGATGTTGACTCTTTCTACTATCAATTTCTATTCATGACACGAGATAAGTAAAGACTTACAACTGCGTAACAAGAACTACATGGAAGATGTCATTATGTGAAACTTTTTTATTCTTGAAAGTTATGAAATAGCATATGCATGGCATGTCTTGTATGTAAATTAAGAATTTCATTACAGAGTATTTGAAAGTGAGTACCATTATCCCAATTTTATAAGATAAGTTTAATTACAATTGGTAGTATGTCCGCACTGGGTAGTTAAGTCTATTGATGCAGACTCTCCTATTAAAGTAGGACTAGTGGATATTATGATGTGTCTCATTGAAACGAGACACTATTAGTATGGTGTGGGATGCCCTTTTTTTGAGGGCAGAGTTTCTGCCCAATATTACTACTATCTTTCGACTTACGGGACTCGCAGTGTGCTAAAGGGGCCTACTATGAATGTTTTTAAAGGAAATACATGGACTCAAGTATTTAAGAAAGAAAAATATAGAATGGAAAATTGGTGAGATTTCAAAGCATACATAAGTATGCATAGTTTTTATATACTAAGCTTTAGCTCATTTTAGTCTTGTGATGCAGATGAAGAGATACATTTTGGTGTTAAGTAGATAGTTGTCCAGCTTGTCTTTTGTGGCCATAATCATATAGATTTGAACGAGCTTGAATAGTGGGCAATGTTTTTGTATTATGATATTTTAGATATGACGAAAGTACTACTACTAATAGAAAAATAGACTGATAAAAACCTCTTTTGATTATACATTTATAAAGATACTTTCGGAAAGAAATGACATACAGTTGCTTTTGTTTAAAGGTTTTGGAAGGTTCAAATTTGCCCATCTGTTTATAAAACCAAAGATATGGTTTAAGAAAGAAAAATACTTCATAGTTGACTATATATGATAATATAGTTAAACTAGGGGGTGTTACAGTATTGGTATTAAATCAGAGGTTTAATCATTTTTGAAGACTGGCTATATATGTATAATCATATGACAAAAAGCTCAGTAAACTAGTAAGATTTAATTTCTTATGTTTGCATTAAATTTGATGCCATGTTGTACGATATGTTATCTTTTTATTATTGGCTATTATGCTTGGATATAAATGAAATGGCAAATGTATATGAATCATACCAAGAGCTAAGTGTAAAACTAGTGAGCGAATGGATGATATGAAGGGATCTACTAAAAATAAGACCAAATAGAATGTTGTTATAAATTGGTTGAGAGAGTTGGTTGATACATAGGCAAGACAGTTGAAAAGGCTTATGGAAAGAGAGGAAAGACGTGGAGAACAAGTACCACCATAGGCTATGGCTAGACAAGAAAACTACGGACCATCTTGTGAGAGATTTAGAAATAATAAGACCCCAGCTTTGAAATATAAAACTGATCCATTATTAGCAGAAGAACGGATTCAGGGTATTGAGTGTATCTTTGATTACATTAGAATCCGTGACAAGGAAAAAGTTTCATATGCTACTTTTATCTTCCAAATGGATGCTAGACATTAGTGGGATTCTATGAAGTCCATCATTTATCTTGACAAGCTTATTTGGGAGTAGTTTAAGGAAATATTCTATAGAAAATATTTCAGTAATGCACACAGAATAATGAAAGATGATGAGTTTGTTAATCTAAAATAAGGAAGTATGTCTGTTGGTGACTATATAAAGAAATTTGAAGAGTACAAATAACCTAAAAGTAAACCCGTTCTTACAAGGACTAAAGAAAAAAATTTATAGGGATGTTAAGATATCTATTCATAAAGATATGCCATATATTAAGGTTGCGAACAAAGCTCTTGATGCAGAAGAGGTTGAGCTAAGGGTTATTAAAGCTCAAGAAATTCACAGGAATATAAATATGGCAAAGAGAAATATAACTTTTGGAAGAGAATCTTTACTAAGGGCTAGTAGAAATAAAAAAAAGTGGCAATAGAATCAAGGAGAAAGAAAAGAGCCCCAAAAACACCAAGTTATAGGCCAGCAGACACAATCAGCTACTATTCAAAGGACCGTTAGTCCTAAATATGGGAAAACTTATCGTGAAAAGTGTTTATTGGGATTTTCTGCTTGCTTTTTACGTGGAAAGTCTGGTCACTTTGCAAAGAATTTTCTGAACACTTCAGATGAGTATAAGAATGTCCTAGATCGTGTGTATACGATGACTAAAGAAGATGTCGAGGCGAACCCATCTATTGTAGCAGGTGAGATTCTTATCTCTGGTATTCTTACTCAATCATTAATAGATTCAAGGGCTACATATTCATTTGTATCATCTGCATTTGTGAGGAAATTGGGCAAAATATTAAAATACTTAAATTTCAAATATTGTGTGACCATTCGATTAGGAGAAGGTTTATGTTTTGATCAAGTTCTCAAGGTACAATTAATCCAAATTGATAACAAAAACTTGTGTGTAGATTTGATAGTATTGGATATACAAGACTTTGAAGTTATTTTTGGTATGGATTGGATATCTAAATACCATATTACTATTGATTGCTATAAGAAAAGGGTAGTGTTTCAGCCACCAAGTATAGAAAAGTTCACTTTTGTTAGTACTAGTAGAAGCTTAATAATTCTAATAATTTTCTCAATAAAAGCAAGGAAGTTACTAGAGAAGTGATGCATGGGTTACTTGGCAAGCATAATGGGAAGAGTTAAAAGTGAAACCTAAGAAACTACCGGTAGTTAATGAATTTCTTGATGTATTTCCTGAAAATTTGTTTAGGTTACCACTGGATAGAGAGACAGAGTTTGTTATTGACTTATTACCTAGTAGGGCTCCTGTCTCCAAGGTACCTTATAGAATGGCTTCAATGGAATTAAAGAAATTAAAAGTACAGTTACAAGAGTTATTAGACAAGGATTTTATTCGTCCTAGCTTTTCACTAAGGAGTACTCTAGTTTTGTTTAGAAGAAAGATGGGACTATGAAGCTTTGCATTGATTATATAGAGCTAAATAATGATTTATTTGATCAATTACATGGAGCTTCTGTGTTTTCGAAGATTGAATTATGATCAGAATACCATCAATTAAGAATTAAGGGAGAAGACATTCCATAAAGAGCTTTCAGAACAAGATATGGACACTATAAAATTATAGTGATGCCTTTTGGATTAACTAATGCTCTAGCTCCTTTCATGGACATGATGAATAGAGTGTTCAAGGAATTCTTAGATAAATTTATTATAGTTTTTATCAATGATACTCTGATTTACTCATGCTCAGGAGAGGAGCATATGGAATATTTGAGGACCGTTTTGGGAATTCTTAAGAAAAAGAAGTTGTATGCTAAGTTTAAGAAGTGCAAATTTTGGTTAGAGAAAGTTATCTTCCTTGATCATATAGTTTCTGAAAATGGTATTTCAGTGAATCCAATAAAAGTTAAAGCTATGAGTAATTGGCCAAGACCTACAAATATTTTAGAGATTTGTAGCTTCTTAGGATTAGTTGGTTATTATAGTCATTTTGTTGACGGGTTCTCGAACTTGGCTTATCTGTTGACTCATTTAACAAGGATGAATATGAAGTTTTATGTGACGATAATTGTGAAAAGAGTTTTGAGGAATTGAAGCATCGTTTGATAACAGCCCCTATACAATCTATACCGTTTGGATCAAGAGGATTCGTTGTTAATAGTGACATCTCAAAGAATGTCTAGGATGTGTTCTGGTACGAAATGGTAAATTCATTGCTTATGTTCTAGGCAATTGAAAGAATATTAAAAGAAGTAACCTACTTATGATTTAGAGCTAATAGCAGTTGCCTTTACACTAAAAATTTGGATACACTATCTTTATAGCAAGAAATGTAAGATCTATACAGATTAGAAGAGTCTTAAGTACTATTTTACCCAAAAGGATCTGAATATGAGACAAAGAAAATGGCTTGAATTAGTGAAAGATTATGGCTGTGAGATTAATATTATCCAGGAAAAGTTAATGTGGTTGCTGATGCTCTAAGTAGGAAATCATTGGCTGCTATCACTACAAGAAACATGACTTTTGCCGACACATTTTGTCGCCAAAAAAAGTAACATAAAACTGCCGACGAAAGGTATTTGACAATTACTGATGTAATTCCTCATCGGCGACTATCGTCGGTGTAAGACCATAGCTTAATATCACTTTTCGACGGATATTTAATTTCGTCGGTAAAAGCAACCTTCGCTGACGCATTAGTGAGTGTTACCGATGCACAGTTTGCGTCGGCGAAAGTTTTCTGTTGGCGAAAATATGACTATATTCGAAATCTACTTGACTTTCACCGACGAATAATCGCATCAGTGAAAATCAAAGAATTACCGACGTATTTATGCGTTGGTGAAAGTTATTAAAGAAATAATTTAAAAAGGTACAATACATTTTCTGACGACAAAATGCGTCGGTGAAAATATCTAGAAAATATTTTTTTTAAAAAAATACCTTTACTCATGACAAAACCCGTCGATGAATGTATTTTCGTAGAATATAAATAATCTTTTACCGATGCAATTCTGCATTGGCAACAATTTATTAATTTGTTAAAAAACATTTATTTAATTGATTGTTATAATTATTTATTAATTAATAATTAATAATTAATTTGGTTAACTAATATATTAAAATTTGAAAGAAGATATATTAACACAAATTTTATTAAATAAAGAAAATATACAAATTGTATCTAAAATTAGAACATATTATAAAATAAAAAACGTCTACAATTCTAGAGGCGGAGGCGGTGGCATCTCGATGCCGAGCTTTGCAATCAATGTTTGAAGCATCTAATTTTGCTCTTTGAGTTTTTGTTGAGTCTCCTCGAGCCGGCGTTGGTTCTCTGTTTCCTTTTCGGCCATTTATCTCTAAGTCTCGTTGATCTGCCGTGCGTGCTCCGCATCTTTCTCAGCTAGCTATCGCTTCAAGGTAGCGATGGTCTCAGCGACTTGTCTTATGCTGGCAGCCCTCTGTCCTCCTGTACTTTTCAGCCGAGAGAGTACTCCCAACCCTTTCTGCCACCTAGATCTAGTCCCTAAAGCCTTGGACATGATCTGAAATTCATCGACCTGTTCTGGCCCCACAACAGACTCAGCAGACGAGGCACCATCCCCAAGCTCAGACTGAGCATGAGACCGAGTTTGAGTGAGTGCCTCCGCCCTGGACATAACCATCTCTGCCTACATAATAAAATAAAAATTAATGTAATTATAATTTTTATACGCAAATTAAATATTTTAAACAAATAGAATGAATTCTTACATGTTTCTCCTTGGTGTACTCTTTCTGCCAACCAGACGGCTTGAGATGGTGGCTCTTGAAGTAGTCGATAGGGCTCATAAGCTCTCCAGTCTCTGGGTTGCCCTATGAAAAGTAGGAAAAAAAGGTAGATTATTTGGTTATAGAATATTTTCTACTGATTAGAGAAAATGTTTGATTTTCTAACCTTTGCCTTCATCTGGCTAATCATGGTAGACGACCCCTGTGCAGGCGAATACAATTACTTAGACCGATTTTCTGAGTTCTGTGTCGAGAGTTTCTACAAAAATACACCAGTTGTTAATTTCACCATTGATTATAATTTATTCTAAATAATTAATTTTTTTTTTGTAAAAGCATGTTAATTACCTCAAACTCTTGAGAACCGAAACGATCACACAAAATATTCCACTAATCGAAGGGAACGTTCTTGTACGGATTGGCCTAAATAAAAGCCATATCCCTCTTACCCCTCATTTTCATAAAATGATTCCGCATCATGTTGCACCAATCTCGTAAATATGCCATCATGGAATGCTCAATAGAGTCCATGAAGAGTGCATCGGACCGAGGATAATCAAACTTCACCTGCAAAATTAAAATGGACAATTACTAATAAAGGCTTTTATTAAAATAGCTTAAAATAAATATTTTAGGAAACTCACTCACTTCCATCCGATTCAAGATGAGCTCAGTGTCTTCTTTCTTCACATCCTTCTACGTCAGAGTGGAAGCTGGGATAGTGTCTGTAACCATCTTGGCAAGAATATTCAAGAACATCTTGCCATGATCCAAGATAGGCTTCTCTATCTTCTCACAAAACTCGACTTTTAATCGGTCAGTATTAAGCCTCCTAAGTTCTTTTTCAACCGAACAACCTCTCGTCTCTTCCTTAACCCTCTTTCCCTTGGGATCATGTCTATCATCTCCAGAGTTGGAATTAGAGGTAGCACTAGTTGCTAGGGGAGCGCTCCCGTGACTAGACATCCTACAAAAAAAACATTATCGTAGTTTAGAAACGTTACATAGCAATATAAAAAATAATAAACACAAAACTTTCAAAACTTTACACACACTAGAATATAAAATTATGTTACATTATCAAATATTCCATTCTCTTCTTCAGAACTTATATCACTATCGTCATCAAGTTCAACTTCTTCATCATTGTATTTCTCTAAATTTTCGTCTTCAAACTCATCATCATCAACTAAAAAGTCATTAGGGATCACAACATGAGTTTGACAGATAAGGTCATCAATATTGTCAACTTCATCTGGTTCAACGTGTTCCCGATGAAATCGTATATTTTCCATTTCTGGAAGCTCAACCCACAATTGGAATGACAAAGAATTCGCTTCTTGCGAAAATAGGAACATCGGTGCTTGTTGATACAATATCAGAAACATCTACCGCATCTGGAAAGTCCCATAAGTTTTGAGGCGTATACTTGTTAACAAGTTTCCACAATGGCCCATTCTTATCATCATTGGTGTAATAAAGCAACTCTGCTTACGATGCAAGTATAAATGGGTCATCTTTGTACCAGTAAGCACCTGTGTATATACTTGTGAATTGTTCGCCTAGCTGAATCCATTTTTTTCTCTGATCAGTGTTGAACCACTTGCATCTAAACAATACCACGTTGCACCCTTTAATATATGACAACTCTAGAACTTGTTCCAGTATACCATAGAAGTAGTTCCCATTAGATCCAGGAACATGGACACCACAATTCTTGGTGTTACGTATACTGTCACGCTTATCAACTAGAAACTTTATCCCATTCACCACATAACAAGGGTAGGAGGAATTTGAGAAGTTGGATCTACTAGCCAATGCATACAATTCATTGTTGTGCTTATCTGAACTTGATGTTCGTAATTGATTTATCTAATATATAAAAATCATTAGATAACACATAATTTGGTGCAAAGGTTAGTGAAATTTAGGAAATTATACAAGAGAAGCTTACTTGGGATTTAAATCATGCAGGAAACTCAACTTCTTGTTGTCGTTCTAAGTTTGCACCACCTTTAGCCTCTAACTCTCTCATATGCTCACTACATGTATGTAGTGTCATACATTAGGGAAGTTCTACTAACATTGAACAAAAAGCATAGAAGGGTATAAAATTCTTAAGATATTTTTGTACTTTCGGGCAGTTGTTCATTACATACCACTTAGCTTTAAGCCGATCAGAAGGATTAAGAATAATAATGTATTTTTTACCCAGTGGGTGACCAACAGACTTAAAGACTGATAATATGTGGTTTAGTCGAGCATCAAAAGCAATTTCATTACATTTGAGTCGATTAAATCGAGTTTCGACACCCCGCAAATATATAGAGAAAAATATAAGCGCCTCTGTAATGACATACGCTTCAGCAATAGACCCTTCTACACGTGCCCAATTTTGAATGTACTGTTTATAATCTCCCATGGCCCACTCAATTGAATACATCCATCGAAAATGAATGGGTCCACCCTGTATTGCCTCTTCTGGTAAATGGAGAATCAAGTAAATCATTATATCAAAGAAGATGGGTGGAAATATTCTTTCCAACTTGGCTAATATGGTTACAATATCCTTTTGTAGCTTTTCTAGATCGGCCACATTCAATGTGCATGCACAAAGCTTTTGGAAAAAAAAACACAACTCAATGATAGTCTCCCGAATTTCCTTTTTCAAATAAGTTCTAATCCCAGTAGGTAGAAGATGTTGGAACAAGACATGATAGTCATGTGATTTTAAACCAGATATCTTATCTTTTGTTTCACTCATATTTTTTGCTAAGTTGGAAGCAAACCCATCAGGAAATTGGACTGACTTGACAAATTGACAGAACTTCTTTCTCTCCCCAGGACTTAAATTGTAAGAAGCATGTGGCTTATTCCACTTGTTTCTCACTTTGTATAAATGTAACTCCTTACGAATATTCATATCTGCAAGATCAAGTCAAGCCTTATCTGTGTCTTTTAATTTCCCCTCGATGCTCAAGAGAGTTCCTAAGACACTGTCACACATATTTTTCTCGATGTGCATGACATCTGAATTATGTCTCAGTAACAAGTGCCGCCAATATTCAAGCTCAAAAAAAATGCATTTTTTCGACCAATTCAGCTCAACTGCAGTATGTTTCCTCTTCACTCCGCCATAATCTTTGTGTTTCCCAGGAAACTTAATCTGTAAGTGCTCTAACTGACTCAAAATATCATCTCCGGAGTACTTGTTATGTAACACCCCCTAGTTTAACCATATTGTCATATACAGTCAAACTATGAAGTATTATTCTTTCTTAAACATTACCTTCTATTTTGATAAAAGGTGGGCAATTTTTTTTTTTTTTTGAACTTTCTAGAACTTTAGGACAAAAGAAACTGCATGGCATTTCTTCTTAAAAGTGTCTTTACAAAATGTACAATCAAAAGAGATTTTCACCAGTCGATTTTGCCATCAGCTGTAATATTTACATTACATCAAAATATCTCAGAACAAAATATGTCGCCCACAGGTCAAACTTATCTACATCTGTATGATCATGGCGATAAAAGGCAAGGCAAGCAACCAGTTAGTCAACACCAAAATGTGCCTCCTCATCTGCATCACAAGACTAAAATGAGCTAAAGCTCAGTAAGTAAAAACAATACATACTTATGTATCCTTAAAAATCTTGTAAAGTTCCCATTGTACCCTTTTCTTTCTTAAACATTTTAGTTCATATATTTTCCTTAAAACTTATTCATAATTGGTCCCCTTAGAGCATTGCTAGTCACGTAAGTCGATAGGCCGTGATAACATTGGGCAGAAACTCTAGCCAAGAGTAAAAATAAGGTGCGGCCGTCGTGTGAGATTTTTGAAAACTCCTTCCCTCATCAAAGGGGCATCCCACACCGCGCTAATATTGTCCTGCTTCAATGAGACACATCATAAGATCCGCAAGTCCCGCTTCAATGGGAGAGTCTGCATCAACAGACTTACCTACCCAGCTCCGATAGACTAGCAATTGCCATTAAAACTTATCTTATAAAATTGGTACAAGGGTACTCACTTTTAAATATTCTGTAATGAAATTCTCAATTTGCATTGAATACGTGCCATGCATATGCCATTTTGTAACTTTCAAGAATAAGTAAATTTCACATAACGACATCTTCCATGTAATTCTTGTGATACAGTTGTAAGTCTTTACTTACCTCATGTCTTGAATAGGAATTGATAGTGGAAAGGGTCAATATCCTCCAGAGATTGGTGTGCTAATCACCTATCATAAATTACTATTATTCAAGATGCACATTTTACAAATAGAATGCGTTAAGATATTTGAACAATACCGAAATCAAAACTTTCACCAATTTAGGAAACTTAATCTTAAAATGACTCAGGAGTGTATAAATCACTTAAGGTACTTGGTAGTCAATAACTAGCATTGAAAAACTGTTCAAAAGTATTTAAAATATGAATGCTAGTTCATTAGCACAAAATGATCCAAAATGGAACATAATTTTGTAAAAACAAGTCCATTTGCTCCTAAATGGTGCCATTTCATTTTAAAAACATTTGGACAGCACCTCCCCTATTTTAGGGACAATCCCACATGATTAAAATCATGGTTTTAAACCTGAAATAATAATTTACAATTCAATTCCCACATATACACATCAAAGAGGATCACTTGGAATGGCATAAGCACACTTGAACTTTTTTTTTTTGGTTTAAACAAAATTTAAAACCACTTTTACACTTGTGTGTCATCACAACCAGCCACCAAATGAGTGTAAGAAATAATAGAATCAATAAAATATACACTCCAAGTTTAAGAAATCAGATTACAAATATAGAACTTAATCTACTACACATGAAAAAAAAACTTAATTCCATAAATAGCAAACTTTGGGGCTTTAGATCTAGCTTTAATTCTCCACTTAAATTCTATATTTTAAGCAATATATAAGGTTCCTAGGACCATCATTCATCAAATAATAGCTTAGGTTTAAGAACTGAAATAAAGGAAATTCATTACAAATTCAAAATCCTACTTATACCTTACCTTGACTAGTTTGGGTCTTTGCTAGACTTCTTTTCTTCTATCTCCACCAAACTGATTTCCAAGGCTTAGAAATAGATTTTTGAACTTAATAGGACCTGAAGAAACAAATATTTAAGTGGGAACAACTAGAGAATTGAAATTATAGGCAAAGACCTAGAAAGAAGAATTAGTAGAACTACCTTGACTAGTTTTGATCTATCTTGCTTTCTAGAGCTCTAACTTGAGTTCTACCACTTGGAAACTCTTGGAGATGGTTAAGGGAAGTTGAGAGAAGTATAAAAAGGTATTGGAGAGGCTCAGGTCATGGCTGGAGAGAAAGGGGAAAGCAAATGGCCAGATTTGGTCAAAAAATCAATACTTAAAGGCTAAGAATGACATAACTTAAATTCTAAGGGGTATTTTAGGTATTTTACACATTACCTTCCATGTGTCAAGCTCTAAAACATCCTTAGCATACTCACCACGTTGCTGGTCAATCCTATACACCCAAGTGTAGACCAAAATGGTGAAACCTAGCTTAGAAAGTGAAATCTAGTCATACTTTGACTTATGATCCTATATGGCCAATCTTATTCTAATTTGGTGGAACCTAGCCCCATAACCAATCATTAAGCATACAAATAAGTCAATTACACTCCAATTAACAATGCAAACATAGTATTACTTTCATAATTATATTCTTTATTCTTTTAGCACACCGAGCTCTCTCTCTCTGAGGGTATTGAACCTTTACACTGCATTGGGACACTTCGACAGTCATTAGTGTAATAATATGTATGGAAATGCACATAATATAATGAATGAGTATGTTGCTATAAAACTAGTATTAAAGACTTCTAGATGCCTAATATGCAATTAGAACATAATTATTATTGGCTTAATATGCATGTGAGAATCTTGGGCACCACATGTTAGGCGGAGGCCTTAAGTCATATTGACCATCATATTGTCTACTACTCTTCATTTTATCATCCATCGGAAGAAAGCGTCTATGCCCAATATACGCTACCTTACTTTGGATCGCCACAGATGGAGTTTCTTCATTACAAGTTGGGCATGCTTTATACCCTTTTGCAGCCTGCATACAGAACGTGTTACCACTTACTGCATACTTCGTTTCGACACCATTCAACCACAATTCCTTCAACTCATCAACCAAAAGCCTGAAGAAGATGTCCATGTCCTTCTTAGGGGTAGTAGGACCAGGGATGAGGAGAGACAACATCATTGAGTCTGCTTTCATGCACTTCCACAGTGGCAGGTTATGCGAAACAAGTATAACTGACCATGTGCTATAAGCAGTGCTCATATTCCCAAATGGGTTAAATCCATCTGTTGCCAACCCTAATCAGAAATTTCGTGGATCAGCTACAAATAAAGGATATTTTCGATCAAACTCCTTCCAGGCAAGACCATCTGTAGGGTGTCTCCAAACACCATCTCTTTTTGGCCTTCCTGAATCATGCCATCTCATGTCCTTTGTAATATGCCAAGAACTATACAACTGCTTCAATCGGGGTGTAATAGGAAAATATCTCATCACTTTTTTCGGTACTTTTTTCTCTACTTCCCAAAAGTTTTCACCATATACTGGACAACTGTTTAACTCTGAGTTCTCCTTCGAAAATATAGCACAATCATACTTGCATACATGAATTGATTTGTATCTAAGACTGATATCACATAACTTTGCCTTAGCCTCATAGCGTGATCTAGGTAAATTAGTCCCATTTGGAAATGCTTCAAGCAACAATTTGAGTAACATATCAAATGATTTATTGCTCCACTGGTTGAGGACTTTCAAATGCATCAACTTAACTAAAAAGTTAAGTGAGGAGAACTTTGTGCACCCAGGATACAATTCTTTCTCCATCTCCTCAAATAACTTGCTAAACTTGTCTGAGTCTTGATTGCCATCTATCGGGATGCCATCTAAGTTTGGATCAACTTCACGAAAAGGTCCACTTACTCCAGATGAGATCATGCATCTCATCCCCTTCATCTTCACTTTCCGTAGTTACTGCTAGAAATGATTCTCCGTGGTATAACCATATAGTATAGGACTGTTCGATGCCCTTCTCAACTATATGTTGTTCCATTGTATCTGGGTCTTAGAATTTCCCATTCAAACATCTTTTACACGGACATCTCACTTTACATTGGTCGTTGACAAATGCTTTTAATCCCTCAGCAAAAACCTTAGCACCACTTCTAAACTGAGCTGACAATTGATTCCTTATGCTCATCCAACTCTTGTCGATGTCAATCTTATATTGTCCACATATTGCAAAGAACAATTATCGGTAAAGAGCACATACAATGAAATATAAAATAATTGTGTGCATGTGTCTTAAATCCACCTTATCACTCCAGTACTAAAAGGTAAGGCCCTATCCCATTAAAGATTACTTTGTTACATGGTCCATCATTCACTCAAACATTGTTCCGTTCACGCTGAAATTCCGGCAGCAACTCCCCATAGTTCTCCTAAGTGTGCTACATATATGTACACACTTGGAGAACACAAGGAGATACCACAAGAGAACAATGTTTATAAGCAAATGACAACACATAACGTGTAATCCCAAATTGTCCAAATAGGATAATTTAGAAGTCGATATCGAGATGCATAATCTCTCACCGACTCCTGAATGGATCTAAGGTAATTTGTTTCGTACATAAAATATATCATGTATAAATTAAAGATAGTTGATAAGTGTACATATTTGAAAAGAAATCATAAACCAACAGAATAATTGTAGATCGATTATACTCTTCTTTGGGTATTTTCATAATTTTGGGACTTCTAGGAGTGTCATAGGGGTATTTCAGAAAATCTACATCTTTTATTGGTATCTCGTGTACTCTAGGGTTATTTTGGGAAATCTAGCAGGTTTTATGTCTTAAAGGGGTGTTTTATCATTTTAGGTGTCATATGATTATTTTTTATTTAATACATAATTTTTATTTACTATGATTTTAATCTAATATTAAATATTATTATATATATTATGAAATCTAAAATTTTTAAGGGATAAAATTTTAAGTGCCAAAAAAAAAGGGGGGAACTTGTACCGCTTTTAGGGGATCCTAACAACTAAGGATCCTTCAAAAGATGGTACAATTTTTCCCCTCTTTTTTTGGTGTTCAATATTTTATTACACATTTTGGTGCACTAAAATGATGAACACATGTTCCAAAAATTATGTTTAACAAGCTGCACACATGGCACCGAGTACCAAGAGGTGCACACACTAAGTGTGCACACTCGGTACTTAATACCAACTGTGTGCATATATGTGCACACACAACATTTGTAGCCAAGTGTGTGCCCATTTCCACAACAAAATCACCTACATTATAATACAAATTAGATATAAAACTAAAATATATAGATAACTATAAAAAGTAGAAAAAAAAATCTACCAAACAAACATAAAAGTAAGTATAATATCCAAAATTCCCAACAATCAATAGATACTAGTGAGTAAAAATAGAAAGCATAACTCATACATCCAAACTCGAAACTTCACATTGGATATATATCATGACCATTTTACCAAATTAGTATCATATTCTGTCGATCCTAGTGGTACCTTGGGTTGCAGAATGTTTTTCCAACTAGCTAGAAACTCAAATGTTTCCTTGAAAAATACTGAAATGCAGAATTTACTTGTTGGCTGTTCTTTGACTTTCTCTGTTCTATCCTAAAACGGATCAAGACAGAAAATAACACTACTGCAAATAGAGGAATTCAATCAAAACAATTTGGATGAAAACGTTTTGCTAAGCAATCAAAACACCAAAACCATGACCAAAACAATAGTACAGAAAACTCCATATAGGTTATAGGGTTTGTAGCCAAGTTGAACAAAACTCGTCCAAATCTCTTAATCCTCATTTTAAATATATACGACCATCTCTTTTATTCACATTAGTTCATTACATGAAAGAAAAATTATGTTTCGGTTTCAATTTCAAGACTTTTTTTTAATTAGTGAAATAGAGATGAGACAACAAAAACAATAGCAATTAGCAAAGTATACTTGTATCGTTAACACTTTATCCTATAATGGGATCTCCTCATAGGTCTTGTCTCTCCGGATTCCTATCCCAAAGATGCTGTTTTTTTGGGCATTTAAGAGATAATATCGGAATTCCTTTTTTTTTAA
Organism: Parasponia andersonii; assembly: GCA_002914805.1. Taxonomy (NCBI): domain Eukaryota; kingdom Viridiplantae; phylum Streptophyta; class Magnoliopsida; order Rosales; family Cannabaceae; genus Trema; species Trema andersonii. The sequence continues at coordinate 444,709 of JXTB01000074.1, forward strand.
TATTTATACTTGTAAATAATTGTTATTATATATATATATTATGGGATAATCTCAAAAATACTATATATATTTAAAATAAATATCACGTTTAACTCTCTATCCTTACAAAACCCAAAGTATCCCATTTATTTTCTAATAAGGTGAAAAAGTAACACTTCTCCTTTTTTCAGTCAACTTTTCGGTAGAGGACCGAAGGACCGAATATTTCAAGTTTACATTGTGGGTATATATATATGAAATCCAATATATATACTAAGTAAATCAATTTATATATACTAGATATACCAATTTTTATATGAGCTATACCAAATTTTATACAAAATAAATAAATTAATGTATCAACTAATATATTCAATCAAATTTTTATTTTGATATAGTGTTTTTTTATATATATACTTAGCTGTTTACTATATATTCAAGTATTTTGCTAAGAAGTTCAAAATTATTTTTAATAAGGGTGGTTCTATTACCATCTCTATTTTTTTTCTATTCTTACCACATTTTAAAATTTTCTTTACTCACACCTAAGTACTTTCATTAATTCCGAGATTGCCTATTACGAAAAAGCTTGAAAAAAATTTCTCTCCCCCCTGATATAATAATTTTTTTCAATTTAGAAACTCGGCCACTTTTCTTTCTTCTTTGTTTTTCATCGTCTTCATCTTCACTAATACATATGAAGTTCTATAAAAATAGAGTTGATGAGAAACATTCAGATTGGAAAAATGTCATATAAATGAACATTTGCAATTACATAATCCTTTATGAATCGAATGCCACAACCTACGTAATTAGGTAACGAAAAATAAATTACTTTTCTTTTTTTAATCTATGGATTCTAAGTCTGCAGTTTAAGTCCTATTTCTTTTAATCATACTCCATCAATAAATGAGAAGAACAAACCCAAACAGGTACAAGGACTCACAAGAAAAATCATGGCTGGAGCAAACAAAATTACTTAGTATCATAGAACCCAGTATCATAAACACGAACCTAAAAGGGATGTAAACATGCAAAACAGGAAATTGAAACAGGAAATAGAAATTGCATTCAAAACCACACATAAAATTAAAAAAAAAAAAATACAGAAAATCAGTTTCAGAAGTACTGACCTTTCAAACCACGAGATTACTAAGAAAAAGAGACCATGAGCCCAAAAGACCAAGCAAAAAAAATTGAAACCAAGCAAAAGAGAGAGGAACCGAGAGCAAAAGAAAGAGGGCGATGGAAGAGAAAAGGGTGGTAAGAAAGGAGTGACGGTGAGGGAAGAGTGGTGAAAGAGAGAGAAAGGGGTGGCGAAAAAGAGAGAGAGAGAGAAAGAGAGACAGAGAGGGAGGGGCTGTGAGCGATGAGAGAAAGGGGAAAACAGGGACTACAGCTGAATTGAGACTAAGGGAAAGAGGGGAATAGGGTTTTGTTATAAAAATTTACCGACGGGTTTTACATAGCCCGTCGGTGAAAGTCTGCTTTCTTGTAGTGATTTACCGACAGGTGAATATTTTCCGTCGGTGAATGTTTTTAAAAAAATATGACTCTATAAAAACGATTGTATTTTAACTTTAACAGAAAACACTTTTACCAATGGATAACACAAATCTGTCGGTAAATGTATTTTTATAAAATGTCTTTTTTTGGGGTAAAAATGTACTAGCGCCCAAAAATTAATGTTCGCGGGAAAAACCTGGGTTTTTTTCCACATACTTTTTACCGACGAAAAGTTAATCATACGTCGGTATATTGAATATATACCGACAAGTAGCCCGTCGGTATAAAGGTCCCAAAAGTTGATTTTTTAGGCCATCATTTGCCAATGGGATTAGGTTAAACCGTCAGTAAATGTAACTTTCCCCGACGAGCTAACCTTAGTCCGTCAGGAAAAGTTGATTTTCTTATAGTGTATGACTATTAAGTATATTGATATAAAATATCTCTTAATAGATTTACATAAATTAGAGTTAGAGATTGTGTCTATAGGTTTAACAAAAAGATTAGCAGCTCTTACTCTTCACTAACAATTTTTGAGAGAATTAAACAAGGCCACAATACGAATCCCTATTTGATGAATTTAAAGAGTAAGATAAAATCAAGAAAAGAGATGGCCTTTAAGATTTCTAGTAGTGGTATCATCTGATATAGAAATAGACTGTGTGTATTTAATGGAATTGTTAGAAAGGAGATATTGATGGAAGCTCATACCACTTCCTACTCTATGCATCTTGATACTAAAAAGATGTATAGAGACTTAAAGTTGCATTACTAGTGGCCTAGTATAAAGAAACAGGTGGTTGAGTTTGTAGAGTAGTGCCTCACATACTAGCAAGTCAAAGCTGAACATCAAATACCTGCAGGGGAATTAAAGCCTTTGAACATACCTTAAAAGAAATAGGAAAATATTGTTTTGAATCTTGTTGTTGGACTTCCTAAGACAAATAAGGGACATTATGCTATTTCGGTGATTGTAGATAGATATACTAGATCAGCTCATTTCCTTTCAGTTAAAATAACATATAACTTGGACCCATTTGCTCGATTATATGTTCAAGAGATTGTGAGACTACATAGTGTTTTAGAAGTTATCATTTTTGTCTGAGATTCTAGATTTACTTCAAAATTTTAGAGGAGTTTTCAAGAGGTAATGGGTACAAAATTTGTATTTAATATAACTTTTAACCTCAAAGTGATGGAAAATCAGAGAGAACTATGTAGACTCTTGAAGACATGCTCAGAACTTATGTGTTGGATTTTCATGGACCTTTGAGCAAATTTTGGCCACTTATAGAATTTGCTTACAATAACAGTTACCAAGTTTCCATTGAAATGCCCCTATATAAAGCATTATATAGAAGAAAGTGCAGATCTTATATTCATTGGGATGAGATAGAGGAGAGAAAATTTCTTGGTCCAGAATTGATTAAAGAGACAAATGAGTCAGTAGAAAAGCTTCGAAAAAGGATATTAGCTGCTCAAAGTAGACAAAAATTTTATTCAAATCGTCAAGGAAGAAAACTAGAATTTAACATTGGAGATAAAGTATTCCTAAAGATTGCTCCCATAAAAGGAATAATGAGATGTGAGAAGAAAGAAAAACTAAGTCCCAGATATGTAGGTCTTTTTAAGATACTTGACAAAGTTAGAGATGTTGGCTATGGACTCGCTTTTCTACCTTCATTGTCAAATGTACACAATGTATTTCCTATCTCTATATTAAGGACTTATATTTCAAATCCTTCACATGTTTTGAATTATGAGCAATTAGAGATAAGTCAAGACTTGATTTACGAGGAACATCCAACAAAAATCTATAATTCAAAAGAGAATAAACTTAGAAAAAGAAAATCCATTTGGTCAAATTACTATAGAAAAACTATTAAGTAAAAGAGGCCACATGAGAAAGAGAACAAGAGATGAAATGTAACACCCCCTAGCTTAACTACATGACTATGTAGGTCAAACTAGGAAGCATTACTCTTTTATAAACTATATTTTTAGTTTTGCAAAAAGGTGGGCCAAATTTAAACTTTTCAAGCTCTAAAACAAAAGAAACTGTGTGGTATTACTTTTTGAAAGTGTCTTTACAAAATATACAACTAAAAACTCCTTATCAGTTTATCTTGCCATCAGCAGTAATATTTACAACACAACAGAATAACAAACTACAAAGAAAATACTACCCACAAGTCAAGCTCGTCTATATTGGTATGATCATAGCGACAAAAAGCGTGCTAGCCAACCAGCAACTCTATATATCAAATACATCCTCACCTGCATCACAGAAACTAAATGAGCTAATGCTCAGTAAGTAAAGATCATGCATGCTCGTGAACATGTTTCATGCATAAACTTTATTGAAATTCCTATTGTACACTTTCTTTCATAACTTTTCATTTTGATGCACTTTTCTTAGAAAATATTTCTTTATAGGGCCTTTGAATACATTACAAAGTCGCAGTAGTCGGTAGGCCATGCCCACCTGTGTGGGAAGGAAATACATGGCCAATGTGAACCATACCTACCCCAATGTAGACTGACTAAGTAATGCACCTCATAAATCTCATAGTACAATGCTCAGTCCCGGCAGTCTGTAAGCCATGCCCACTGATGCGGGAAGGATATCTTGTGCAAACCATACTTACCCAATGCAGACAGACTAAACACTGTACTTAAAACATACCTCATAAAATTAGTACAATGGTACTACTTTAAATCCAATGTGTGGAAAACTTCACTTCTTTGAAAATCATGCTTAAATGATCATGCCATATTTATGTTTCTGTAAACTTTACAACAACAATATAAATAACATATAATTAAAATAATACATATAAGCATGTAAGAAAACATCTTGTATCTACTATTGTTCTTGTGATGCAGTTAAAATAAATCTTCACGTACCTTGTGTTCGGTAGAAAAGATAGTGGAAAGGGTCAGTATCCTCTATGGCAAGGTGTGTGGAAGACCTGATATCAATTTTATTACTAACATTATCACTACAATGTAAAATACTTAAAGAAAACAAGTACAAGACCGAATCACAGCTTTTACAAAAGAAGGAACCCTAATCACAAAATGAACCAAAATGTCATCTACTTTCATAAAAACTAGTCCATTAGCTTCTAAATGGTACCATTTGGTTCTAAAAATATTTGGACAGCACCTTCCCTATTTTTAGGACATCCCCACATGATTAAAATCATGGTTTAAGACCTGTAATAACAATCAACAAGCCAATTCCCACATATATAACTCAAAGAGGATCATTTAGAGCAACCTAGGTACATTTGAATTCCGTTCATTTAGACAAAGTTTAAAACCACTTTTATACTTATGTGACATCATAACCAGCCACCAACTGAGTGTAATAAATATTAGGATCCATAAAATATACACTCCAAGTTTAGAAAATCAAATTACAAATATAAAAACTTAATCTACCACAAATGACAACACTTCAATCCTTAACTAGCACACTTTAGGGCTTTAAGTATAACTTTAATCTTCTACTTACATTCTATATTTCAAGCCATATATAAGGTTTTCTTAGACCTTAATTCATCAAATAAAAGCTTTAATTCAAGAGCTAAAGCAATAGAAATAAATTACCAATTCTAAATTCCACAAAAAGCTCACCTTGACTAGTTTGAACTTTTGTTGAAGCTCTTGCCTTCTACTTCCATAAAACTGATTTCTAAGGCTTTGAAATTGATCTTAGGACTCAAGAGGATCTAGAGGAAACATAACTTAAGTATTATTAAGTGGAGAATTGAAATAACAAAACAAAACCTAGGAAGAAGAACTAGTAGAATTACTTTGACTAGTTTGGACCTATCTTGATTCCTTGAGCTCCAAATTGAGTTCTACCACTTGGAAACTCTTAGATATGGATAAGGAGAGTGAAGAGAAGTATAGAAAATGGCTGGAGTGGTTCAAGTCCTGGCTGTGGAGGAAAAGGAAAGAAATGACTAGATTTGGTCAAAAATCAATACTTAAAGGCTAAGAATGGTATAACTTAAATTCTAAGGGGTATTTTAGGTATTTTGCTCATTACCTTCCATGTGTCAAGATCTAAAACATCTTTATCATACTCACCACGTTGCTGGTCAATCCTATACAGCCAAGTGTAGACTAAAATGGTGAAACCTAGCTTAGAAAGTGAAATCTAGTCGTACTTTGACTTATGATCCTATATGGCCATTCTTATTCTAATTTGGTGGAACCAAGTCCCATAACCAATCATTAAACATAAAAATTAATTCCATTAGACTCTAATTGATAATGCAAATATAGAATAATTTCCCAATTAATAAAATGCACAAAGATGACATTACGCGATTAAGCTGAATCTAAGCTAGCTTAGTGTAATTAAACACAGTTCAGTATAGTGACTGCCATCTCGTGCTTACCTGGAACAAACTTTTTTGAAAATGCTAGAAATGAGTCCTAACGATTAAATTAAAGCTATTTGATGCGCTAAATGCACAGTGAATTTGGTTCCGAAAAGCGTGAAAGATGTATTTTACCAAAAAACTACTATTTGGCCAAGTTATCTATAGATATGGTTTTTAATGCATGTGCATATAGTATTATTATTTGTGAATGTATTCTTTGTTATTTTCATACACCAAGCTCTCTCTGAGGGTACTGAACCTTTACACTATATGGGAACACTTCGACAACCATTAGTATAATAATACATATTGAAAGCATTTAACAATCAAAATGAGCAATTTATCATAAAATTGACACTAGTTTCATGATATGTCTATTATGTAAAATGAACATATTTATTATTAGCCTATTATGTATGTGAGAATCTTGGGCATTACAATCATTCCCTCCTTATTAAATTTTGTCCTCAAAATTTGCTTACCCAAAAAAGTGAGGATACTTAGTTTTCATCTCTTCTTTTCTTTCCTATGTGGCCTCTTCTACTTCGTGGTTCCTCCACAATACTTTGACCAAAGAGATCTTTTTGCTTCTAAGCTCCTTCTCTTTTCTATCCAAAATCTCCACTGGTTCTTCTTCATAACTCACATCTTGGCTCAACTCCAATGGCTTGTAACTCAAAACATGTGAAGGGTTTGGAACATATCTTCTTAACATAGAGATGTGAAAAACATTGTGCACGTTTGACAGTAAGGGTGGTAATGCAAGTCTATAGGCAACATCTCCAACTTTGTCAAGTATCTCAAATGGGCCTATATATCTAGGACTAAGCTTCCCTTTCTTCCCAAACCTCATGATTCCTTTCATTGGAGCAACCTTCAAAAATACTTTGTCCCCAACATCAAAGATGACCTCTCTCCTTCTAAGATCAGCATAATGCTTCTGTCTGTTCTGAATAGCTAATAACCGTTTACGAATCTTTTCGACTGCTTCCGCTGTTTCTCTTACCAATTCTAGACCAAGAAATTTCCTTTCTCCCATCTCATCCCAGTGAATTAGAGATCTACATTTTCTTCCATACAAGGCTTCAAACGGAGGCATTTCAATTGAAACTTGATAACTATTGTTGTAGGCAAATTTTGTCAACGGCAAGTACTTGCTCCAAGATCCATGAAAATCTAACACACAAGCTCTAAGCATATTCTCAAGAGTCTATATGGTTCTCTCTTATTGTCCATCTGTTTGAGGATGAAAAGCTGTACTGAATGCCAGTTTTGTACCTATAGCCTCCTGAACCCTCTTCCAGAATTTTGAAGTGATTCTAGCATCTCGGTCAGAAATAATAATCTTTGGAACACCATGTAGTCTAATGATTTCTTGAACATACAACTGAGTTAACTAATCCAAACTATAAGTCATTTTAATCAGCAGGAAATCGGCTGACTTAGTATATCTATCCACAATAAACCAAATAGCATCGTGGCCTTTATTTGTCTTAGGAAGTCCAACCACTAAATCCATAGCAATCTCTTCCCATTTCCATTATGGCACATGTATGGGCTTTAATGTACCGGCAGGTCTTTGATGTTCAGCTTTAACTTGCTGACATGTGAGACATTGTTGTACAAACTCAATCACATCCTTCTTCATACTTGGCCATCAGAAATGCATTTTCAAATCTCTGTACATCTTTGTAGTACCAGGATGCACATAGTAGGGAGTAGTGTGAGCTTCTATTAATATCTCCTTTCTAATTGTTCCGTCTGGCACACAGAGTCTATTTCTGTATCTGATTACATCATCACTAGAAATCTGGAAGGCTACCTCCTTTCTGGACTCTATCTTAGTCTTTAAACCTGTCAGATAGGGATCCGTATTCTGGTCTTACTTGATTCTCTCTAAAATTGTAGGTTTCAATGTAAGAGCTGCTAATCTCTCCATTAAACCTGTAGGCACAATCTCTTATTCCAATCGATGCAAATCTATCAAAAGATGCTTTTGATCAACATATTTGAGTGACATTGCAGCTAATGACTTTTTACTTCGAGCATTTGCAATCACATTAGCTTTTCCTGGATGATAGTTAATTTCACAGTCATAGTCTTTTACCAGTTCAAGCCATCTTCTTTGTCTCATATTTAGTTCCTTTTGTGTAAAGAAATACTTGAGACTTTTATGGTCTGTGTAGATTTTACATCTTTCTCCATAAAGATAATGTCTCCAAATCTTCAGTGCAAAAACTATTGCTGCTAGCTCCAAATCATGAGTAGGATATTTCTTTTCATATTCTTTTAGTTGCCTAGAAGCATAGGCAATAACCTTACCATTTTACATCAGAACACAGCCTAGACCATTCTTTAAAGCATCACTGTAATCAACAAATCCTCCTGATCCAGTGCGTAAAGAAAGTATAGGAGCTGTGACCAAATGATTCTTTAACTCTTGGAAACTCTTTTCACAATTATCATCCCAATGAAATTTCACATTCTTTCTAGTTAACTGAGTTAATGGAGAAGCCAACTTAGAAAATCTTTCCACGAATATTCTATAATAACCAGCCAATCCTAAGAAACTATGAATATCTGAAATATTTGTAGGTCTTGACCAATTACTTACAGCTTCAACCTTCGTTGGATCCACATAAATACTATTTCCAGACACTACATGACCAAGGAAGATAACTTTCTCCAACCATAACTCACACTTCTTAAACTTTGCATACAACTGCTTTTCTTTTAGGATCGTCAAAACTGTTCTCAAATGCTCCATGTGCTCCTCCCTTGAGCGTGAGTAGATCAAAATATCATCAGTGAATACTATAACGAAACTATCTGCAAAATCCTTAAATATTCTGTCCATAATATCAATAAAAGCAGCTGGAGCATTAGTTAAACCGAAGGGAATCACTAAAAACTCATAGCATCCGTATCTCGTCCTGAAAGCTATCTTAGGAATATCTTCTTCCTTAATCTTCAGTTGATGGTATCCCGATCTTAAATCAATCTTGGAAAATACTGAAGCACCTTGTAGCTGATCAAACAAATCATTAATTCTAGGGAGAGAATATTTATTCTTGATTGTAACCTTATTTAACTCTCTATAATCAATACAAAGCCTCATAGTTCCATCTTTCTTCTTTAAAAATAGCACTGGAGCACTCCATTGTGAAAAGCTTGGGCGTATGAATCCCTTGTCTAAAAGCTCCTGTAATTATACCTTTAATTCCTTCAACTCTGCTGGAGCCATTCTATAGGGTGCTTTAGAAATAGGAGCAGTGCCAGGTAGCAAGTCAATAGCAAACTCTATCTCTCTATCAGGTGGTAATTCCAGTAAATCTTCTAGGAATACCTCTAGAAATTCATTAACTACTGGTACTTCCTGTGGCTTCATCCTAAGTTCTTCTCTAGTATCCATTACATTTGCCAGATAACCAGTACATCCTTTCTCAAGTAACTTCCTCGCTTTTATTATTGAAATAATTGGTACCATTTTCTTTCTAGAAGACCCAAGGAAAGTAAACTCCTCTTCACCAGGTGGCTGAAATACTACTCTCTTACCATTACAATCAATGCTAGCATGATACTTAGATAACCAGTCGATACCCAAAATCACCTCAAAATCCTGCATATCCAACACTATGAAGTCTGCCCACAACTCTCTACCATCTATCTGTATTGGACACGCTCTCAAATCTTGACCAGAATATAGCACTTCCCCAGATGGAATAGTTACACAGTATCTTAAATTCAAAGTTTCAGGTGATCTGCCCAATTTTCTCACATATGCTAGTGATACAAATGAATGTGTTTCTCTTGAATCTATTAATGTATTTGCAAAAATATCAAAGATAGAGATCACACCTGCTACAACTGATGGATCAGCCTCAGCATCTGTCGCAGTCATGGTAAATACACGAGCTGGAACTTTCTTTTATTCACTAGAGGTGGAGGGCCAATCTCTAGAATAATGTCCTGTCTTGCCACATGTATAGCATGCTCTACTACCCAAAAGACATTCACCTTTGTGAGGTTTCCCACATTTGGGACATGTAACTTTCTGATTCAAATTTGATTGCATTTGTTATCCTGTTGTTGGGCATTTTGAAGGATCTTGTCTTTGTCCTTGACCCTGTGAGAATTTCCTTTTACCACCATTAAACCCTGGTTGAGTACCTTTTCCAAAATTTTCATTTTGCCTTGCCATGTTTATGTTTCTTCTAATTTCTAGTGCCTTTACCACCTTCAGTTCAGCTTCTTCAGCTATAAGGGCTTTCTCTGTAACTTCTGTGTAAGATGCACCTTTTCCGGTATACATCTTAATATCCCTATATATTTCTGCTTTGAGCCCCTGTAGAAATTGGTTTACTTTCAACTCGTTGGTACTCACCATATGAGGAGCAAAACGGGATAGTTCATCAAATTTCTTTATATAATCACACACAGATATGCCACCTAGTCTCAAATTAGTAAACTCAGCTGCCTTTGCAAGTCGATAAGCTTCACTAAAGTACTTCCTATAAAAGATTTCCTTGAATCTATCCCAAGTCAAACTGTTAACATCAGTGATTGACTTAATGGAATCCCACCAATGCCTAGCATCCATTTGGAACATATAAGTAGCACAAGAATCTTTCTCTTCTTCAGGGATTCTTATATAATCAAAGATACCTTCCAAACTCCGAATCCACTCCTCAGGTAATAATTGATCAGTTTCACCTTTAAAAACTGGAGGTTTATTCTTCCTAAATCTTTCAGAAGCTGGTTCATGATTTTCTTGTCTAGCCAAAACTTGTACTGGTAATTGTTCGTCTCTCCTTTGATCTCGTTCTATAAGCCTCCCTATTTGTTGAGCTTTTCTCTCTACCAATTCAGCCAATCGATGTATAGTAGAATCTTTGTCATTGTCTTGATCACCCCTCGGGTGGCTAGTCTGACCTCTACCCCTTGGCATAATTTCCTGTACAATGGCCCTTTACTTACAAAGAAACATAATAGCCAATAATAATGTGTGCATCATATTTATATAACAAAATAAAGTGCACATATGCAATTAATAAGACTTACTGGTTGACTGAGCTTTCTATCACATGATCATACATATGTAGGCGGCCTTCAAAAACGACTAAACCTCACTCTGATACCAATACTGTAACCCCCCTAGCTTAACTACATGACTATGTAGGTCAAACTAGGAAGCATTACTCTTTTATAAACCATATTTTTAGTTTTGCAAAAAGATGGGCCAAATTTAAACTTTTCAAGCTCTAAAACAAAAGAAACTGCTTGACATTACTTTTTGAAAGTGTCTTTACAAAATATACAACTAAAACATCCTTATCAGTTTATCTTGCCATCAGCAGTAATATTTACAACACAACAGAATAACAAACTACAAAGAAAACACCATCCATAAGTCAAGCTCGTCTACATCGGTATGATCATAGTGACAAAAAGCATGCTAGCCAACCAGCAACTCTATATATCAAATATGTCCTCACCTGCATCACAGGAACTAAATGAGCTAATGCTCAGTAAGTAAAGATCATGCATGCTCGTGAACATGTTTTATGCATAAACTATATTGAAATTCCCATTGTACTCTTTCTTTCATAACTTTTCATTTTGATGCACTTTTCTTAGAAAACATTTCTTTATAGGGCCCTTGAGTACATTACAAAGTCGCGGCAGTTGGTAGGCCATGCCCACCTGTGCGGGAAGGAAACACGTGGCCAATGTGAACTACACCTACCCAACGTAGACCGACTAAGTAATGCACCTCATAAATCACATAGTACAATGCTCAGTTCTGGCAGTAAGTAAGCAGTGCCCACCTATGCGGGAAGGATGCCTGTGCAAACCATACTTACCCAACACAGACAGACTAAACACTGTACTTAAAACATATCTCGTAAAATTAGTACAATGGTACTACTTTAAATCCAATGTGTGGAGAACTTCACTTCTTTGAAAATCATGCTTATGTTTCCGTAAACTTTACAACAATAATATAAATAACATATAAGTGAAATAATACACATAAGCATGTAAGAAAAAATCATGTATCTACTATTGTTCTTGTGATGCAGTTAAAATAAATCTTCACTTACCTTGTGTCTAGTAGAAAAGATAGTGGAAAGGGTCAGTATCCTCTATACAAAGGTGTATGGAAGACCTGATATCAATTTTATTACTAACATTATCACTATAATGTAAAATATATAAAGAAAACAAGTACAAGACCGAATCACAGCTTTTACAAAAGAAGGAACCCTAATCACAAATTGAACCAAAATGTCATCTACTTTCGTAAAAACTAGTCCATTTGCTTCTAAATGGTACCATTTGGTTCTCAAAATATTTGGACAGCACCTCCCCTATTTTTAAGACATTCCCACATGATTAAAATCATGGTTTAAAACATGTAATAACAATCAACAAGCCGATTCCCACATATATAACTCAAAGAGGATCATTTAGAGCAACCTAGGTACATTTGAATTCCGTTCGTTTAGACAATGTTTAAAACCAATTTTATACTTGTGTGACATCATAACCAGCCACCAAATGAGTGTAATAAATATTAGGATCCATAAAATATACACTCCAAGTTTAGAAAAATGGATTACAAATATAAAAAGTTAATCTACCACACATAACAACACTTCAATCCTTAACTAGCACACTTTAGAGATTTAATAATAAATTTAATCCTCCACTTACATTCTATGTTTTCAGCCATATATAAGGTTTTCTTAGACCACCTTGACTAGTTTGAACTTTTATTGAAGCTCTTGCCTTCTACTTCCACAAAACTGATTTCTAAGGCTTTGAAATTGATCTTAGGTCTCAAGAGGACCTAGAGGAAACATAACTTAAGTAGTATTAAGTGGAGAATTGATATAACAAAACAAAACCTAGGAAGAAGAACTAGTAGAATTACCTTGACTGGTTTGGACCTATCTTGCTTCCTTGAGCTCCAAATTGAGTTCTACCACTTGGAAACTCTTAGATATGGATAAGGGGAGTTAAGAAAAGTATAGAAAGTGGCTGGAGTGGTTCAAGTCATGGCTGGGGAGGAAGAAGAAAGAAATGACCAGATTTGGTCAAAAATCAATACTTAATGGCTAAGAAAAGGCATAGCTTAAATTCTAAGGGGTATTTCAGGTATTTTGCTCATTACCTTCCATGTGTCAAGCTCTAAAACATCCTTAGCATACTCACCACATTGCTGGTCAATCCTATACACCCAAGTGTAGACTAAAATGGTGAAACCTAGCTTAGAAAGTGAAATCTAGTCATACTTTGACTTATGATCCTATATGGCCATTCTTATTCTAATTTGGTGGAACCAAGCCCCATAACCAATCATTAAACATAAAAATTAATTCCATTAGACTCTAATTGATAATGCAAATATAGAATAATTTCCCAATTAATAGAATGCACAAAGATGACATTACGCAATTAAGCTGAATCTAAGCTAGCTTAGTGTAATTAAACACAGTTCAGTATAATGACTGCCATCTCATGCTTACCTAGAACGAACCTTTTTGAAAATGCTAGAAATGAGTCCTAACGATTAAATTAAAGCTATTTGATGCGCTAAATGCACAGTGAATTTGGTTCCGAAAAGCGTGAAAGANATAAAATTGACACTAGTTTCATGATATGTCTATTATGTAATATGAACATGTTTATTATTGGCCTATTATGTATGTGAGAATCTTGGGCATTACATGAAAACTGAGTATCCACACTTATTTAGGTAAGCAAATTTTTAGGATAAAATTTTATAGGGAGGGGAGAATTATGGTACCCAAGATTCTTACATGCATACTAAACCAATTAGAAACAAGTTCATATTGCATATAAGGCATCTAGAAATCATTAATACCAATGTCATAGTAACATGCTCATTCCTTATGTTATGTTCTTTTGCACCTATGTTATTATACTAAAGGTTCAATACCCTCAGAGAGAGAGCTCAGTGTGCTAAAAGAACAAGGAATATATTTATGAATGCAATACTTTGTATACATACATTAAGATCATGTTTGTTGATAACTTGGTGAAATGATAGTTTTTCGATAAAATACATTTTTCACATTTTTCAGAGTTGAATTCACTAATTGTTTAACATGATGAATAGCTTTAATTCATTGTTTAGAACTCATTTATAGCATTTTATTTTTTAGTTCCAGGTAAGCACGAGGTGGTATTCACGACACTAATTTGTGTTTATTACACTAAATTAACTTTGATTCATCTTAATCGCTTAATTTCACTTTAGTGCACTATAATTATTAAATGCTAATACTATGTTTACATTATTAATTTGAGTCTATTTGACTTATTTTTATTTTTAATGATTGGTTATGGGGCTAGGTTCCACCAGATTATAATAAAACCTATCACATGGGATTATAAGTCAAGGTATGACTAGTTTTCACTTTCTAAGCTAAGATTCATCAAATTCGCCTATACTTGTATGTGTGAAAATGAGCCGCGATGTGGTGAGTATGCTGAGGATTCCTTAGAGCTAGACATATAGAAAGCAATGTGCAAAATACCTAAAATACGCCTCAAAATTTAAGTTATGCCATTTCTTCTCCTTTCTCTGTAGCCAGGACCTAAAACTCTCTAACTCCTTTCTAAACTTCTTTTATCTTCTCTCAATCATTTTCAAGAGTTTCCAAGTGATAGAACTCAAAATACAGCTCAAAAAGCAAGATAGATCAAAACTCGTCAAGGTACCGTGTTAGCATCGCGGATTTACAGTATGGCACTGCGTGCCCTGCTGCCTGTGTAGAGTCCGTAAACCCGTGTGGGATTCTGTTACTTCTGATTACCTCCCATTTGGTAGGCATAGGCAATTCGGTTATCCTTCTAGGACTGGTAGGCAATACATTGGTGTCCCCTCCAGATATAGGCTTAGGTGTTAGGCAGGCTGTTAGGTACACTTAGTGTTATCATCCTAGGTTTCCATACATGAGAGGATCTGAGCTCATGGGTATAGGTTGATTTATGTCATGTGCATATTGATTTATGGTTTTGATTATACTACTTTATATATATATATATATACACATGGATTTCTGGTTTAAAATATATATATGTGTGTGTGTTTTGAATTTAAACTAATCATGCAGGAACTTTCCATCATTAAAATATTTTCGACCGAGGTAACTGTTTTTCCTACTGGGCATTTTATACTCACTCCCTTCCTCAGGTAGTGTCCTGTCCAACTTTGGAGATCAAGAGGAGTAAGAGTTCATCTTGACTATAGTTCGTTATCTTGGTAATGTTTGGAGTGTGTTATTTGCAGGAAAAATTGACCTAACACTTAGGAAAATCATGAATCATTTAAATATCATTCATCACCATGAATCATTTAACTATCATAAACAAAAACTACTCAAACTCAATTACATAACCTAGATATTCAATTCTAGATCAATAATATGCTATACATATGAACCTAAGCTCTGATACCAATTGTTGGTAAATTGACCTAACACTTCGGAAAATCATGCATGTATGCTATATATGGAAAAACACATGATCATATCATGAACGCAGCAGAAAAAATTAGTGGATTTAGGTTTTAAAATTTTTACATGAAAACAGTTTTCATAACCATATAACATAGATGCATAATATACATGATCATGTACAATATAAATCAAATCTAGATACAAAATCCCTAAAGATGAGATTAGGGTTTACCTCTTGCATCGTGTTCTTCCTTGATCTCCTTATTGATGGTGATCAAACCTCCAACCCTAGATCTTCTTATCTATGCTCTTGCTTTTGATTGATGAGATGAGTAGGCACCAAGTTGAAACCAATGTAGGAGAATGATCAAGAATGCTTTCTTGATCTTATGGAACACTGGGATGTGAGATGGAAATGTGAGACGATAGGAAACTTTTTCTCTCTCACTTAGCCTAGGGTGGCCGAATTCTCCTCTCTCCCTGTGCCATATGTGTGTGACTCTCTAAGAGTTACTTTTTAGTTTTTTCTCTCATATATCTTATATATATGGGACCCAAAACTGCTAACCCTAATCCAATTAGGATTGGGCTTGTTCTCCAATTTGGGCTTTGGGTGTATTTTTATAAATATGTCCAACTCATGAAACTTATTTATAAAAATACCAACTTCTATGTAGAATCATTATTTTATATAGTTTCATAAAACTAATTTCATAAATACCACCAACCAATTAATGAGCTTTGTTGTGTTAGACAAGGGACCTAATAGATCCAAGTAATCTAAGCTCCAATAGTATCATAAATATATAAGAACTCTTATTATGGTATTTATACAAATACTATTAATAAAGGAGACACTCCACTAAAGACCCACACTCCACTAAAGGCCCAATATTGCATTCTTAGATTAAATGTTATGCCTTTTATAGAGATTTAATGAACTAACCTTGATTAACCAATCCATCTAGCATATTCTATACCACATATAGAATCCTTATACAATGTCGTAGTTGGATAGGTAAAATTACCGTAATACCCCTCCAACACCTATTTACCTTTAAGTTACCAGTTTTCTATCAAGGAATAATGTTGTCGATAATTTTGTTCTCAATGGTCATTTAGACAAAATTATCAACCAATTCACAAAGTGAATACTAAGTTCTTAGATTTAATTATTCCATGAATCTTGAAAGAACCTAAAGTGGCATTACGGTACAGTGGCTTAACTATTTGGTGTTCCCACCAATTTATAAGTCATAACCTCCAATATGCCAGAGTTCACCTCTAATTTCATAGAGGTTAATCTTTTAACAAATCAAAAAGCTGTAACCTATGAAAGCAAGTCCAGTCAAACATCAATGATTAAGATCTATATGCTAAGAGCTAGTTTGTGATAATATAAGAATTGAGTTACGGCACTCCAATTCTTTATATTACCTGGTCCAGTTTAATACACATAACTTGTTTATGTTGTATTAGTGTTTCTATCAGAAGTTAGATACTTCAATGATTTGAGACACATCATTCCCATTGAGATAAACAAACACTACAACCTATAGTAAATAAAGTATTCCATCTTTATTTATAGATTGTAAACTTCTTCATTTAGACATCGATAAAGAAACAAGTCTCCCCATAATTAACACTTAATCATGTTTGTTTCTTTATACACATATAAATTCATGGAATCTTTTTTAGATGAATAAACTATTCAACTAAGATAGTTTAATCTAGTAAATATCATAATTGCATATAAGAGAAAGTTATTTATACATAAAAGGGTAAAATTGAAAATCTGCTTTTTCGGGCAAAAATCCCAACAATCTCCCACTTGTCCAAAAAGCAGTTACTAAAACTAACATACTAAAAATTTCAAAATATTCCAAACGACCAAAATTAATAAAAGCAAAAACTAAGTGTTCAACTAACAATTTAATGACTAAGAAAAACAATGAAGATCAAAAGCTCTCTCTTCATCGTTTTCTTGACGGACTTTTCTCTCATCCTCCAGAAAGTCTCCACTTCTGCTGATGAAAGTAGTATTCGTAGATTGTTTGTAAAGAATGTAGCCCTTCTCTTCCTTTGGATAACCAAACAGAAAACACTTTTCTGAATTCTTGTCAATTTCGTCTCCCACTTTCTTGCATGCATGTACTTCACAACCCCATACCTTTAGATGCTTTAAGCTTTCTACATATCCCATCCATATCTGAAAAGGTATCGAAGCAACTCTATCTGATTGAATGAAGTTGAGGATGTACGAAGCTGTCCTTAAAGCATAATTCTAGTATCTATAGGACAATAGTGACTCCTTGTACATCAACTCTATGGTATGCTTGAGTCTGATGTTGTACCTTTTAGTTGCTCCAATACGACTATGCCCAGAGATAGTCGCATATTCATAAGGAATAGCAAGATTGGCTAGTGTTGGCCTCAGCAGGTCTCGAAGAGAATCCATATCTTTATGTTTGGCTTTAATCTTGAACTTATTGACCTTGGTGTTATGTTGCATTCGCACCTTTCTGTCGAACTCATGGAAAGCATTTGGGACTTCATCGTATCTTTTGAGAAATAGACTTGACCGAAGTCCGAATATTTATCAACAAAGGTGATAAACAATGTATGCTTGTGTAGGAAACTACCTCCATAGGTTCACAGATATACATATGTATGCACTCTAAACATGCCTCAACTTTCTCATAACGAGTAGCAAGACGACGCTTGTACTTTACAGGCTTCTTACAATCCTCACAGTCTATGTCGTTGCTGATGTCTTCTTTAGGCAAGTGACCCAGCTCCATAAGTCTGCGAATTTCTAAGCATGGCATATGTCTGAGTCGCTTGTACCAATCGATGGTGTTGCGCTCTTTCCTGATGTCATTCACCATCTCTTGGAGTGTAGTAATGCTCATTATTGAAGATGATGTACTTTGTGGCTTTGGGGTTAGAACATAAGTTGCATTCTGCATTTCTCCCACACAGTACAATAGATTATTATAGAAGACTTTCACCTTTTTGTCAAACTCGAAGCGACAGCCTTCTTTAAACATCTTCGATATTGAAAGAGTAGTTAAACTAAATTCTGGTACGTAATAGTAATCTTTCAAGATCATAGAGCTATCATTGATCTCAATGTAAGCATTGCCTATGCCCTTTATTCGAACTCTTCGATTGTCTATAACTTCCATATCAAGACCAACATCATTTAATTGATTTGGTTCAATAAACCATTTCTTGTCGTTGCAGATATTGACACTAGATCCTGAGTTCACTAGCCCGAGATCTCTTCTATCCTTAGTAAAGACTGATTTTCTTGGCCTCCCAAACAACCTAACTACCGAAGAAGCTCCTGACCTCTTTTCAGTTGAGGTATCCTCATATTGATTACTGTTCAAACTCTTTAAACGCTGAGATGTCTCCATAAATTTCCTCGTTTTACTCCTTGTACTGTGTACCTTTGTCTCTTTCCTCTTTCTGGAAACTTTGTCCATCTTATGAAACAATATTTCCTCAAGTTGCAAAATAATAAGATTCCCAATTAGAAAAAAAGTCATAAAATAAATCTAATTCATAATTGAATTTAATGAATTCAATTCACAATTAAATTCTGTAAGTTTAATTCTCAATTAAACATATAGGGAAATATAATCGAATACAAATATCTTTGTTTCGATTTAATTTTACAGTAAGATAATAAATGCCTCAACAAGGGTGTTCATTATCTTAAGTAAGATAATAAATACCTCAACAAGGGTATTAATTATCAGGAATGAACTTTGACAAAATCACTAACTCTTGTGATTTATCAATCAAAGTGACTGATTTAAAATTAGTAGACAATTCGTGCAAAATATTGGAGTACATTTAGAGTAAAATAAGAAAACATAAATGTTATGACATATAATCAAACAAGAAGATTATGTGTTATGCTCTTATTGGTCATTTGGAAACTAAGAATAAACTATGGACAAGTATGCAAATTATGATCCTTCTAGTATTCGACTAAGTTTGCTAGTCTATCTGAATATAAAAGAATTTAGAATACTTAACATTAAATCTATCAAAATAAAATACTTGTGTAAGAATCCCTAATATTGTCACAAATATTCAAGGTATTTTAACTTACTATAGATCACAAGTTACCTACGGGTAATCATGTGAATCTATAAGTTAAATGTGAACAATTCATTTTAGACAAAAAGACAAATATTTCGTATTCCAATTTGCTAATTACCCTGTTTATCGGTCCATAGAATTTCTAACATAGCTCCTATGGGAGGTTAATAGCATCCTATATTGAGTGTGTAACCATCATTTCAATTTACAAGCTTTCTTAAACAATATAGTCTCCTACAGGAGATCAGTACATTAAGTCTACTCACAAGATTCTGAGGCGAGGTACATCTTTAGAACTATTGAACCAATGAGAGAGACCGTGGATATCTCATACCTGCTCCTACTCAATCTTTTAAAATTTAGGGGTCCTGATTTTACCCAGTTATCTAACTTATTTAGTAACCACAAAATCAATTATGTATATCCAATTATGCGACTTAAAGAGAATGAGCTAATTTAAG
>JXTB01000074.1:469094-489242 GCA_002914805.1 Parasponia andersonii
TGAGTTTATGATCATGTGATGTGTTTTTGATTTTTCATTCTAGCATGTTCTTGATTTTTCTATGAATGTTATTTTATGTTCTTGATAAAAGTGTTCATAGAAAATGATTTGATCTTTAATTGTGGTTTAGTTTTTGGGAAAAACTGTTTCTCCAATTAAAGGTTTTAAAATTTTGCATTTAAAAAAAATAAAGGGGTGGGACGGCTAGGGTATCTAATACCCTAGCCATATATATACGTTGGATCTTGCCAACGCAAGACCCATATGACTACCTGTAAGACCATAATGGTCTTGCACATGGCCACTAATGGTAGTGCACGAAAGTGCACTACCCAAGCACATTAGATGTGCTTTAGTTTTAAGCACATAAGATGTGCTTTGGCCACGTGGGTGGCACCCCATGCGCTAGCTGCACGAGTGTTGGCCCACTCCTATGGCCACCCAGGCTTTGTTCTGCTCCTATGTTCGCTTCGTCCTATGCCCGTGGCTATGCCAATGCCGTGTATAACCTATTAGCGTGCGGAGTTAGTTCCGTACATGACCGCTCGACATCCCTGAGGACCCGTTCTTTATGCCGTACGTGGGTATGACTACACGTCCGATGCAATGATGTCTCTTACCTATAGCCACGCCACTTTGCCCCGCTTCTGTAGCCGCAAGCATGCCGTCTCGTACGCTTGTCGTCGAAATTTACGCGAGCCCATTGTCACTTGGTACTTGTCCCAAACGAGGCCATGTAGCGTTATGTGAGCCCGTCGGTGCTCGGGACTGTCTCGAGCGTGGCTGTATGATATCCTGAGGATCATCCTCGTTACGGTTTTCCGTTCGGACCTTATGCTTGTTCTGAACTATTCGGTGGTATCCCGATCAGCATCTCAGTTCCGTTGATGTTAGATTATCCTTTTTAGATAATTTCCAATTTTAAAATTTCCTGATTTGAATTTCGAATCAGTGATAGTTTAGGAAATTTGAATTATTTAGCTTATCTTATTTTTGAATTCAAATTTTGGTAACAAATCCTATAGGATAAGATCCTATTAGAAAATCCTATGTTCTCTAATTTTGAAATTTAAATATTTGAATTAAAATTAAGGATGAGATCCTTAGTTTATGGAAGGATTTAAATTAAAGATAAGATCATCAATTTAAATAAATATGAATTTAGGATAAGATCCTCAATTTAAATAAATTCAAATCAAGGATAAAATCACTTAATTTAAGGAAATTTATAAATGACTATTTAAATATGGATAATATTACATATTTAAATAGATTTGATTTTAAGTTTAAATATGGATGAGATCCCACGATTTAAGGAAATCAATTTAAATAAATAAGGAATTAATTAACTACCAAAATTAAAATTTTAAATTAAATAGATATAGATAAGATCTATATCTTAAACATATTTTAATTCGATTAAAATATAAAATTTTGAAATTAAGAGTTAATTCGAAATCAATTTAAAATTTTAATTAGGTATAATTTTTTAATTAAATATTATGTGATAATGTTTGAAATTTTCAAATTCAAAATAGTTGGTTAGATATTTACTAAACTATTTATGAGATAATTAGTTATTTATTTGAATTTGAATTTGATTTGAATTCAAATTTAGAGATATTCTAGGAGATTTAAATATTTAAATCTTTTATAATTTAAATTTGAAACTTATGAAGATTTCAAATTAAAACTGGAAAGAATATCTTATCTATCCAAATCTGTTTGATTTTGAATTTAAGGTTGGTAGTTAATTTTAATGAGATTAAAATAGATAATTAAAAATTATGAGATAATTTTCGATTTGGCTAAATTTTTGAACTTTCTATTTTTTTAATATGATTAAAAATGATGATTAGATATTATGAGATAAATTTAAATTTAAATTTATATGATTGGATAATATTTCTATATTAATTATTCAATAATTAATTTATGTTTTGAATTTCAAATGTTGAATTCAAATCTAAAGATAATCTAGAAGATTTAATAAGATTAAATTTTCAAAAGATTATCTATATTAATTATTCAATAATTAATTTAAAGATTTGAAATTCAAATGTTGAATTTATATTTGGAAATATTCGAATAGATTAATGTGATTAAATCTTTTAGATAATCAATATTAATTATGTGATAATTAATTTGAGATTTGAAATTTAAAAGTTAAATTCAAATTAATAGATATTTGTAAAGATTTAATTTGATTAAATCATCTACATATCTAATTTAAATCTTGCGAAGATTGTAATTAGTAAATATCTATATTATCTAATTTAAATTTAAATAGAAAATTTACATTTTATTTTAATGAGATTAAAATAATGATTTTAAAATTATGAGATAATTTCAAATTTGAAAATCCAATAAGTGGAAGATATTTTAATTATGAGATAATTAAAATTGTAATTCAAAATTTAAATTCAAAAGTTGAATTTGAATTTTGAAATATTCAAGGAGATTTAATTTTGATTAAATCTTTTAATTAAATAAATTAGATTTTGTGAAAATCTTAATTATTTAAACTTGAATATTATCTCTCATAGTTATTATTTAATAATATATTTTGTGAAAAGATTGTTCGATTATTAAATAATAATAAATGATAGAATTATTGATAATCATTCACTTTTCTATTTTATTAAATTCTGCTAATACTTGATTGTTATATGAATAATGTTGCATGCATATTCTATATAGAGTATTTAATTACATGATCTTAGTAACATGTCATATAGGATAATAGAGCTACTCACCTGCAAAATATGAACATGCTTACATAATTGATTTTAGGTTACTAAGTAAGTTAAATAACTGGGTAAAATCATTAAATCCCTAATTGTAAAATATTGAGTGGGAAAAGGTATGAGATACCTACGGTCTCTATTGTTGGTTCATTATGTACTAGGATGAACCTCGCATTAGAATCTTACTGAGCTCCCGTAGGAGGGTTTTCATCCGGGTAGTACTGGAAATGAATTTCTTAGGATAAGGTATTAGGTGGACTATATGAGGCCGATCACCCGTAGGAGGCAGTCTTATATAGAAAGCTTAATTACTGAAACAATGGTTACACACTCAACTCAAAATACTGATATCTTCCCCGTCGGAGTTCTTATTAGTAGAGTAGAGGACTAAATTAAATGATAGTTAGAAATATGGGATATGAGATATTTGTCTTATTTTCTAAATGAAATTGTTTCAATTTGACTTGTTAATTATATGACTTCCCGCAGGAGGGTTGTAATTAATGGAAAGTTGAATTACCATGAATATTAGTAATAGTCCTAGGGATACTTCACTTTCATATTGTAGATTTTATTTTACGTTATGTTAATTATTCAAAATATTTATTGCATGATGTTTGCTATTATATATATTAATTTATTTTCATTCAAATAGATATGTCCTTAATTTCTTTACCCACTATACTCACATTCACATAATTTGTATGGTTAGACTATGTTGTTTGGATTAATGTAAACTAGATTTAGTGCTTATGGCTGATAAGTTATTAAGTTTTTATTCTTATATGTTCGTCCACATTCACTGGTGAGACTAGAGAAGAAAAATAAAGTATATATATAGTGAGAGAATTCCTAGATAATTCATTGATACATGTTGATATATGATGTCTAATATGTTACTACATGAAATTTAAAGAATTCAAACCACTACAATATTATGCTAAATCTCAGTGAGATACCTAATAAACATCTTCATCAAGCTAAAGTAGCTAAAGATGAATTTTCTAATCCCTAGCTAAAAGGAAAATGTTTCTCATATAGCACTAAAGGATATTGAAAGAAAATTGTTAGAAATACTTATACAATACTTGATTGGAAGGTAGTAACAGTTTATTGTTCATTAACTTATTTTAGTGGATGACTTAATGAATCTTGGATAGGATTCAAGAATCATTTACCATATTTGCATATCTATTGCAAAGGGTTCTAGGAAACCAAGGGGTTTAGTGAAGACAAATTCGAGTAAGGACTACAATAGCTATAGTGTCTATACATAAAATGAGAAATATTTAAATTCATATTTGATGAATTTATGAATTAGGACATAAAAAAATTGTTAAGCAATTAAGAGAAATTTGATTTTCGTTTCAAATTTGATTAAACGATATTATTCTGTTTAATGACAAAGTTTCCACGTGAAAGAATAGTATTCTTAATTGCACAAAATGATATTTTCTTTTTAGCCTATATTATTCTCATTGTATGATACTAATAATGATGAGAATGAACATGATAAATTTAATCGTAAGAAAGTAAGTAAGTACTAAGAATAAAACATATTTGTACTTCGGTTATATTAACCTAAATATGATCCAAAGATTGATTAAAGATAGGTATCTAAACTTGTTAGAAGCTATACATTCACCAATCTGCAAATCCTATCCGGAAGGTAAAATGAATAAAAGGTCCTTTTCTTAAAAAAACCTAAAAGTTCAAGAATGTTTTAAAAGTAGTACGTATTGTTGTCTAGGAGTCCTTGAGCAATCAAGCCCAATGAAGTTTTGAATATATCATTATAAATTATTATTCAAAATTTTATTATGTTTTCCTAATGTCACTGCTAATTCAATTCTTTTGAAAAGTTCAAAGAATTGAAAGTAGAAACCAAAAAGCAATTAGGAAAAGCATAAAGACTCATCGATTGAATTGAAGCGTTGAATACCTCTATAGAGAATTCTTAGGAATATCTCACAGATAATAAAACTTTTTGGCTATGATTAAGTTGTTGTTCAATTATTCATTATTACGACCCCAAAGTAAGATATGTCTTGAGGAGCTAACTGATGTTATAATCAGCCTATCTATGAAAGATATATTAAAGTAAGACTTAAGAAGGATAAATCACTAAAAGATCAATATATATCGGACCCTCATTATAGTGGGAGGATTGTGAGACAATCTAGTAGATATTTGGAAGTAGGAGAGTCCTATAACATAGAATCTGATTACTTTATCCACTAAGAGGAAATAGATGATGTTGATATAGATTTTTGGCAAAAGGAAATAGAATCCACATTAGAGTCTATGTACTCTAAAAAAATCTGGGATCTTATAGATCCACCTGTAGGGGTAAAATCTTTTAGGTGTAAAATTAGTCTATAAAAGAAAAAGAGGAATAGACAAGAAAGTAAAGACTTTCAAGACAAGTTAGTTGCAAAAGGATTATATACAGAAAGAATGTCTATTCTGTTGTTATTATCAAGTCTATTGATATACTCTTTTCCATAGTCGTATCTCTTGACTATGAGATATAACAAATGGACGTCAAGATAGCTTTCCTAAATAGCAAGCTTGACGAATGTATCTAAAAGATACAGCCAGAGAGATTCATTGAAAAAGGCCAAGAAACTAAAGTTTGTGAAACTTTAGAGATCTAATTTATATATTTAATTAATTGTCTAGAATTTATCGATTTGATCGATACATAGATAAATCTTGTATCTATAAAAAAATTCAGGACAACAAAATGATTTTTCTGATTTATATATATTGTTGATGTACTAATCATTGGGAATGATATAGGATGACAATCATCAATAAGAATTTGGCAAGCACAATAGCATGATATTTATTATTCTATTGGAAAAGTAAGTTGTTACTAATTCAATCCAGAACTTGAATATAGAGTTATAGTCAAGTGTATCCTTAAGTATCTTCAGAGAAATAGGAACTATATGTTTGTCTATTCTAGAGAAAGGTCTAACTTATGTAAGATATATTAATTCAGATGGTCGATCTGAAAATATACTCTAGAGGATCAACCTTTTGTTATGTGTTAGAGAGATTTTATAGTGAGTAAGATAGCCTTAGCAGAAGAACCTTGCTGATCCGTTTACCAAATCTTTAGCAATCAAAGTAATTGAGAATTACCTAGAAGGAATAGGACTACGTGAAATATCACATCTGCTTTAAAGGGCAAGTGGGAGATATTTGGGAATATGCCCTAGAAAGCAGTTTCTTTGTTTGGCATTTTAAACAATGTTTATTAGATTTAAGTGTTATCTATTTATTATTAATAAATTTCATATTATGTCTCAATTATATACATGTGATGTTTATGTTTTCTATTATGCAAAAATCTAAAAGTTTCCATGACTAATAATGAGTAATAAATAATTGTTCGTGTGAAGTGTTATACTCAAATTTCTTTTTATAGTCACACACAGACATGCCACCTTGCCTTAAATTAGTAAACTCAGCCGCCTTTGCAAGTCAATGAGCTTCACTAAAGTACTTCCTATAAAAGATTTCCTTGAATCTCTACCAAGTCAATCTGCTAACATCAGTGATTGACTTTATGGAATCTTACCAATGCCTGGAATCTATTTGGAACATGTAAGTAGTACAAGAAACTTTCTCCTCCTCAGGGATCCTTATGTAATCAAAGATACCCTCCAAACTCCAAATCGACTCCTTAGCTAATAATGGATCAGTTTTTCCTTTAAAAGCTAGAGGTTTATTCTTCCTAAACCTTTTAGAAGCTGGTTCATGATTTTCTTGTCTAGCTACAACTTGTACTGGTAATTGTTCCTCTCCCTTTTGATCTCGTTCTATAAGCCTCTCTATTTGTTGAGCGTGTCTCTTTACTAATTCAGTCAATCGATGTATAGTAGTATCTTTATCATTCTCTTGATCACCCCTCTGTTGGCTAGTCTGACCTTTACCTCTTGGCATGATTTCTTGTATAATGGCCCTTTACTTACAAACAAACATAATAGCCAATAATAATGTGTGCATCGAACTTATATAACAAAACTGAAGTGCACATATGAAAACATTTGGACTTACTAGTTAACTGAGCTTTCTGTCACATGATCATACATATGTAGACAGTCTTAAAAACCGACTAAGCCTTCGCTCTGATACCACAACTGATACACCCCCTAGCTTAACTACATGACTATATAGGTCAAACTAGGAAGTATTACTCTTTTATAAATCATAATTTTAGTCTTATTCAAAACTTTGGGCCAATTTAAACTTTTCAAACTGTAAAAAAAAAAAAAACTACGTGGCATTACTTCTTGAAAGTTTCTTTATAAAATGTACAACCAAAAGTATTAGTTTATCTTGCTATCTGCAGTAATATTTACAGCATATTAAAACAATAAAAGACAAAGACATCACCCACAAGTCAAATTCTCGTCTACATCGGTATGATCATGGTGACAAGAAAGGTTGCAAGCTAACTAGCAACTCTATAAATCATATATCTCCTTACCTACATCACAGGAACTAAACGAGCTAATGCTCAATAAGAAAAGATTATGCATGCTTGTGTACATGTCTCATGCATAAACTTTGTTGAAATTACCATTGTACTCTTTCTTTCATAACTTTTCATTTTGATATTCTTTTCTTAGAAAACGTTTCTTTATAGGGCCCTCGAGTACACTATAAAGTAGCGGTAGTCGGTAGGCCGTGCCCATATATGCAGGCAGGAAACACATTGCCAATGCAAACCATACCTACCCAACGCAGACTGACTAGGTAATGCACCTAATAAATCTCATAGTACAATGCTCAGTCCCGGCAGTTGGTAACCCATGCCCACCTATGCGGAAAGGATGCCTATGCAAACCATACTTACCAATGAAGACAAACTAAACAATGTACTTAAAACACATCTCGTAAAAATCAGTACAATGGAACTACTTTGAATCCAATGCGTGGAAAACTTCATTTCTTTGAAAATCATTCTTAAATGATCATGCCATGCTTATGTCTTTGTAAATTTTACAACAACCATACAAATAACATATAATTGATATAATACACATAGGTATATAGGAAAACATCTTATATCTACTACTGTTTTTGTGATGCAGATAAAATAAATCCTTACTTTGTGTACGGTAGAAAATATAGTGGAAAGGGTCAGTATCCTCTATGGCAAGGTGTGTGGAAAACCTGATGTCAATTTTATTACTAAAATGAATAATACAATGTAAAATACTTAAAGAAAACAGGCACAAGACTGAATCACAACTTTTAAAAAATAAGGAAGCCTAATCACTGATCTACTTTCATAAAAACTAGTCCATTTACTTCTAAATGGTACCATTTGGTTTTAAAAATATTTGGATAGTATCTCCCCTATTATTAGGATATTCCCACATGATTAAAATCATGGTTTTAAACCTGCAATAATTCTTTACATTCCAATGCCCACATATACACCTCAAAGAGGATCATTTAGAACATCCTAGGTGTACTTGAATTCCTTTCGGTTTAGACAAAGTTTAAAACCAATTTTACACTTGTGTTTCATCATAAACAGCCACCAAATGAGTGTAATAAATAATAGGATCCATAAAATATACACTCCAAGTTTAGAAAATCAGATTACAAATATAAAAACGTGATCTACCATACATGACAACACTTAAATCCATAACTAGCACACTTTAGGGCTTTAAGTCTAACTTTAGTCCTCCTCTTAAATTCTGTGTTTCCAGAAATATATAAGGTTTCCTTAGACCTTTATTCATCAAATAAAAGCTTTGATTCAAGAGTGTAAGCAATAGAAATAAATTATTAATTCTAAATTCCACAAAAAGCTCATCTTGACAAATTTGAACTTTTGTTGACGCTCTTGCCTTCTACTTCCACAAAACCGATATCTAAGGCTTTGAAATTGATCTTAGGTCTCAAGAGGACCTAGAAGAAATATTACTTAAGTAGTATCAAGTAGAGAATTGAAATAATAAAACAAAACCTAGGAAGAAGAACTAGTAGAATTACCTTAACTGGTTTGGACATATCTTGCTTTTTTTTGAGCTCCAAATTGAGCTCTACCACTTGAAAACTCTTAGATATGGATAAGAGAAGTTGAGAGAAGTATAGAAAGTGGCTAGAGTGGTTCAAGTCATGGCTGGGGAGGAAGAGGAAAGAAATGACCAGATTTGGTCAAAAATCAATACTTAAAGGCTAAGAATGGCATAACTTAAATTCTAAGTGGTATTTTGGGTATTTTGCACCTTACTTTCCATGTTTCCAGCTCTAAAACATCCTTAGCATACTCACCACGTTGCTGATCAATCCTATACACTCACTTGTAGACCAACATGGTGAAACCTAGCTTAGAAAGTGAAATCTAGTCATACTTTGACTTACCATCCTATATGGCCAATTTTATGGTAATTTGGTGGAACCTAGCCCCATAACCAATCATTAAACATAAAAAGAAAATGAGTTAGACTCCAATTAATAATACAAACATAGTATAATTGCCCAATTAATAGAATGCACAAAAATGACATTACGTGATTAAGCTGAGTCTAAGCTAGCTTAGTATAATTAAATACAGTTCAGTACAGTGACTGCCACCTCGTGCTTACCTGGAACGAAAAATTTTGAAAATGCTAGAAATGAGTCCTAAACATTAAATCAAAGCTATTTGACCTACCTAATGGACAGTGAATTTTGCTCCGAAAAGCGTGAAAAATGCATTTCCCCGAAAAACTACTATTTGATCAAGTTATCAACAGACATGATTTTAATGCATATGCATATAGTATTATTATTCATGAATATATTCTTTGTTCTTTTTATACACCAAGCTCTCTCTCTCTCTAAGTGTACTGACCCTTTACACTACATAGGAGTACTTCAACAAATATTAGTATAATAATACATATCGAAAACATTTAACAATCAGCTTAAGCAATTTACCTTAAAATTGACACTACTTTCATGATATGTCTAATATTGTATATGAACATATTTATTAGTGGCTTATTATGCATATGAGAATCTCGGGCATTACATTAGGAGTGATTTAACTTGGTATTCGAGAAAGGGAGTAGAAATACCCTTGAGTTCTTAGCTTGTAAACTAGGAATAGTTTATTAGAATGTAATTGATAATTAAAAGACATAGTTGATGGTTAAGTAATTTCAATTCCTTATTATATTTGCACTTAGAGTTTTCATATTTTATTTATATATTGTTATTTTTATTTGAATTTATTTAATTATAAATTCATTTAGTTTGATTAACTCGATAACGTTAGATCACGATAATTCTCGTTGTTAACAATAATTTAAATACCTAATTCCTCGTGGGATCGACAACCCTATACTTATCATTTTATTACCTGTGTATGACCGGTGCACTTGCAGTTATTTTACATATATGTTTTTCCCATAACAACCAAAGTCATAAACAACCCAATATAGGTGAGATTGGCACCAGATTCTAAGCAGTTTGTGGTTAGGCATAATAGAGCCGAAGTCAAGACTATTATAAAGGATAGATTGTGCCTAAGAAGAATTTACTCCATTTATACAAGGGTCAGTCAAGTCCATAATCTTTGTCTAATAGTGGAAAGCTAGAAGCAAGTTGCCAATGGCCGAGGATGTAGGCAAACTGTCGTGTGTATAGAATCTCATAAAAATAGTGTTTGTAGTTTCTCTATCCCTATCTCTTATTTATTTACTTTGTGTTTAATCTTGTTCAATTGCTATTTTTACTCGTTCCATTCATAGCTTTGCATATTTTATTGCTTACTTCAAAAAATTTGCGAAAGTTTTTAAAACCTAGTTCACCCCACACTTGGGTTAGCTAATCTTAAGATAAAAAGAATAAAATTATTATTTGACCATAGATTTATTATTTAGTGGTGGCGAATGATCCCTTGACAGAGTTTTTTATTATTGTTTTCTTTCTTTAATTATTTGCACTTTATTATGCTTTACTTTCTCATTTTATTACATTTATTTATAATTTTAAAAATCATATGAAAATATAAATAGTTTAATAGCTTGTTGATTTGGACTTAATTTTTGTGAGATATCGACCTTTAATTACTACTACACCAGAGAAAATTTTTATAAAAGTACTGCAAGGAATGAATTTGGTATTTAGCGATGTGAAAAATGTTGGCACTGTTGCTAGGGAATTTAGTTTTTAATTAACTTGTTATTAGTCCTATTTCATTTCTTGTAATACTACAATAAATCTGGGTTAGAAAACTGTCAATTTACAGCTTTGTTTTATAAGGTTAAAGTGAAAGATTCTGTCAATTCTCTTTTCTTTCTTACTATTAATAATTAAACTAAAGAATTACTTCTTATTGAAAATTTCAATTTTTAATTTATAATTGATATAACTCTCGAAATAAAATTTAAGTTCTTACACTATAAAAATAAAACACACTCAATCTTGGTCTAAAAGTAAATACTTATTTAAATTAAATCATAAATTTGTTTCAAATATTTGGCTGGCATTTGGGATCCTACTGCCACCAGTCAACCTCTATTAGGATTTACGGCTCATCTGGAAAATTTAGATGAATGGAATGAGCTTACGCTCAGTAAGCAACTCTCATTCATACAATGAATGACATGTTATATGAATAGTGTACTTTCAGAACCATAATTATGTATCCCCTTCCTTTAAAATATTTTTAATTCATAAACATTGTCATTTTATAAAACTTTCATATTTAAGCACATCATAGTACAATGCCAAGTCTATCAAAAGTGATAGGCCATAGTCATGGTGTCATGACAAGCATCATAGCTATTCAGATCCTATATAGCTTTCGTACTATCGTGACTAGCATCGTAGTTTAAACTTCCGTTCTTAACATGGTAATTGTAGGTCTTCAGTCGGGTACCCATACTTATTTCAAAAACTTAACACACACTTAAAGAAAATATTCTTCCTTTAAACATTATTTTGGATACATACTACCTTTAAAATCATCAGTTCAAATCATAATTATTTTTTTATGCGTTTCATTTAATGCTTGTACATGCTCATAATTTATACCTAATTTTCATACTAAAATACAAAGATATCAAAAGAAAAAGAAAAGAAGAAATATTCTTTCAAAAGATAGTATATCCGGAATAAAGACATAGAGAATCTAGAAGAACAAAAGTAAGATCTACAAAACAGAAAGACTAGATGGCCAATTATAAAGATCACCACCATTATAAATAGGGAAGCAAGCAAGAGGAAAAGGCATGGTCCTGGAAGAGAGAGAGAGACGAAATAAAGAAATAAAATTAGAAGAGAATCTCTCTGAGTGATGAAATGAAGAGTGAAGAAAGGAAGTTAAAAGAGAAACAGAGAAAAGAAACTTATAAATAAAAAAAATACATGAGAAGAAAAATAAAAGGATATTAAAACTCTAGAAAGCTAAAGTCCATTATTTAAAAAAGGGCAACACCATCTCCAGGCTATCAATTTGAGTCTTTAGACGTGGGACTATATTCTTCCCATCCATTCTCCTGATTTCTTCCTATTGCTTAGTTCTCATTGCTATCATTACTCTCTTAGCCACTATGGGCATGTCTTTCCAGTGCTTTGCTTAAATTTTATAAGTTTGAAATTTTCCTTTAGAATCGTCATATCAAGATTAATGCCCCAATAATGATTATAAATGGATAAATTAGGTAAATAGAATTCAAATGGCAATATAACCTTTTATATGCACTGAGACAAAAGTCATGAATGCATATATTTATATACAAATATATGTATGGCACCAATCCAGTAGGTTTTTTTTAGCTATATCATGCACATTTTTTTATAATAAAAAGTAAGAGAGAGAAATAATATTAATTATGCACGTTTTTTCATACAACTCACTATAGCCGTTAGATCACTATAAGATGATGATTCAATGGCTAAAAAAAAATACTCATACATAACTAAAAAAAATATCTATTGGATTGGCAACCTATATATATATACATAATGTAAACTTCTATTTATATGGACATAATTTGTTATGAATAAATGATTGGACAAATACGAATTGATGACTAAAGCACTCTTTAATGTCAAAGATAATAACCAAAAAAATGTAAATATACTAATAATATTAATCATAATGGTTGAATAAATAAAGACCTCAACTGGACTAGATCCCTCCTACCCTTGCTAGACTGGAACTATGCTTCCCATTTCTAAATCGGAGTCATTTGCCTTTGCTAGACTGGAGCTATTATACCTTTGCTAGAGTCGATTTGTTATACCTTTATTAGAATAGAATGTGAATAAGTTAGAAATACTAAAGTGATGCTCCCTTTGGCTAGGCCAAGGAAGAAAGAGTATTGTTCATATTACATGCACAATGAGATCTTTTAACCATACTAAATAACTTGTTAACATTATTTATTGCCCCAATCTTTTGAATTCATTTTGCTTCATAGCTATTGCAGTCATATTGATTCATGATGTCGAGCTGTAATAGTCATAGCAATACCATGTGCATCTATGAATACTTAATCAATAAAATGTTCCCATGATTGTTCTCATAATTGCACATGTTAGGAATCATCATTTAGTCTTTCCTTTGATTGCATTAATATTAATTTTTTTTTAGTCATTTGGTTAGAACAGGGTTGCTCTGTTTTATAGTCATATGAATACCCTCATTTACATTTTACAAACAAATGCTTTATTACTTAGACCAGTGCCTATTCTCTAATAATACATATGATCAAGAATTATCCCATGGTAATAATCCTTAACTATGTATCATCCATAACACCTATGATAAAGGCATATGCATATTCCACCTTAGACCCGAGAACAAAGTAATAACTTCTCCAGTGGTATTTCTGAAAAATTGCATAGATACCCATTGATATCTTATCATGGCCAAGAGCAGCATCAACATTTGTTTCAGGGTTTTTATAATTTTTGGGATTAAGCCTAAAAATATGGATTAGTGATAATTAACATTAGAAATTATCAGCCTAAACTAGCTCGCTTAAGGGATGTGTAACACAGCTTGAACTACATTCCATTTGGAACTTCTTCACTAATGCCTAAACTACATGTCACTTGGACTCGAGCTACATGTCATTTGAAGGAAGACTATCTGTTGTTGGAGCTATGCTACATTCCGTCGGGTCATCTTTTTCTTCTTGAGCAAGCTGCCTATGACTCTAGAAGGCTTCAGAACCTTCTAACTTGGGCTCTAAGAGCTTGTAGCTCAAGTACCTCAAAGATAAGCTGCCTAGAAGCTTCTAGAGTCTTCTAACTTGTAACTTAAGATCCTGTAAACTAAGTACTTACAAGAGAAGCACTTGTACATTAAGTAAACTTGGGCAATAAGGTTTTGATGCATCATGCTCTTATACTCCAAGCAAAGGAATCATTTGCCTATAAATAGAAGGGTACCCCCTTCATTTTGTAAAGATCATTGAGCTCCTAACTCCATCAATTTTCAACCAGTCTATCTCTCTCTCTTGCTCTTATACTTATCCAAGGCCCTCAAGCTTTCTCTCTTTCTCTCGTGTTCGTTGCACCCGTAGCTATCATCCGACACCACCAGTACTTCTTTCCTTTCCAATCATTAACGTTACCTCCACCATCCTCCTCTCTCGGCTTTGCGAGTTCTCACTCAATCCATGACCTCTACCTCTTCATCTCTTTCATATATATTTGTATCTTGTTTACATGAAATTAGTCTTTCATGGGCCACAGGTTCTTCTTGGTATTGTGCATGTGTTCTGCTCACTTTATTATCATGTTTCTACACAAATATATACACAGGTTTGACTATTAAATCATCATGCACTTATATAAAATCATTCACACATACATATTTATGGTTTTAGTCCATTCGGTGGAGTTGTGGGACTTAGATTTTTATACATATGTTGGCCTATTCTATTAATTTTCCTTGCATACTCTAGGCCCAATATTCAAGTTTACACATTACCTTATTATCATCCAATTATTTTGTATCATATTTACATGATCTCATTATTTCTATGTCACTTTTTCTACTAACTCGTACAATAAGCTTCTTTGCGTGTAGTTTCTAACCCTTGCATTTCAGTGATTTATGGGCCCTAAGCTACTCTCTTCGAATGTTGTACTTGACATGTGGCACAAGTTCGGGATTTTGTGTTCTCTCACAATTCCTCATCTATTATTTTTGTTACTATTGATATTGTTATTGTTATTATTATTTTTATTATCTCTAACTTCTATATTTGTCTTCTAATTGATATTATGGTTGGTTCATTTGCTTTCGTCAAATAGACCCTGTATTATTACCGTATTATTATATTATTATCGATCCGTGAGCTAGTTATCCCTATAACGGCCTACGTACAGGGACGTCGTGGGAAGCATCGTTCTTTATTGAGACCGCCTATCGGGATTTTGATACATAGTGTCAGTGTTGTGATAATGCTTACGTTATTATTACACCATTATTATTATTATCATTATAATTATTATTATTATATTGTAAGTACGTTATCCCTGCAACCGCTAATGTGGTGAGGACATTATGGGAAGTGTCACTTTCTATATCGATCACCCATCAAGACTTCGACATGCAGACAGTGTTGTGATAAATCTTACACTTCTGTATACTAAGTGAGTCATTTCTATAATCACCAACATGGCAAGGATACTATAGAAAGTGTCATTTTCTATCTCGACCTCCCACAGGGACTTAAAAACGTGACATGTACTGTGATGGCTCTTTTTTGTGTCCACCCTGTGATCTAACCTTAATCTTAATAATTCTCTGCTTTGTTTTAATTAATCACAGGTCTCATTAATTAATAAAAGTACAAGGTCTAATCTAGAACATTAAAAGGTGACTCCACTGAGAGTAGACAAATGAAAGCTGACATTTCTTCAGAATTCCCAATATTTGAAAGTGCATCTCATCACCTTATCTGTTTCATCTGCTAGTGTACCGTTACTCTGCCTATTTCATTTCTCAACATCTAACGATGTATCATTACTCTACCTGTTTCTTTTTTCAGCATCCGACGATGTATCTTCACTCTACCCATTTCATTTTCGACACTTAGCAGTGTGCCATTCCTCTGTCCGGCATACCGTTACTCTGTCCATTTTATTTTTTGATATTTAGCAGTGCGTCATTACTTTATCCAGTGCACCATTATTTTTTCCATCTCGTTTAATTAATCGTAGGTCTCATTAATTAATAAGAGTACAAGGTCTAATCTCGAACATTAAAAAGCGACTCCACTGGGAGTAGCCAAATGAAAACTGACATTTCTTCAGAATTCCCAATATTTGCAAGTGCATCTCATCACCTTATCTGTTTCATCTGGTAGTGTACCGTTACTCTACCTATTTCATTTCTCAACATCTAACGATGTATCGTTACTCTACCTGTTTCTTTTCTCAGCATCTGAGGATGTATCGTCACTCTACCCGTTTCATTTTCGACACTTAGCAGTGTGCCATTCCTCTATCCGGCATACCGTTACTCTGTCCATTTTATTTTTTGATATTTAGCGGTGTGTCGTTACTTTATCCAGTGCACCATTATTTTGTCCATATCGTTTCTTTTACACCATACTTCTACCCATTTTGTGTCACAAAACATGATCATTGCTTTCTCCTAAAATCTCTTATTTTCAAAACCTATATTTCAAATACCCCATTTCTTGTTGTTGAATTTCCATTTCCTAAATACTCTCCCTTTTGTTGTTGAAATTCCATTCCATTGATATTATTATTAAAGTTCTATCTTCCCTCTTTCTAAAATGGATAGTCAACAACAATAACAACAACCCTCTAACATTGAGTTGGCTAATGCAGTCAATAGCCTAGCCAATTCACTTAACGATCTCAGACGATCCCAAGGGGAGATACAAGCATCTTATGTCTAAATCCTACAACGATTAACGAAAAAAAGAAGATCGAATGAAACTAGATCTTCTACCCCAACTCTTGACCAAAGTGGCATTCTACTTGTTACAACAAACCAAGGTTCTACAATACCTAGAGTTAGCAAAAATACTGCCAATGCTACCATCACCACACCAAGTGATACTGGCAACACCTCTTCACCAAATTTTATTACCAAACAGCAATTGCAAGAAATGTTCAAGCATGAAGCCGAAAGAGCCCATAGAAGTATAGCAGCTACAGAATTCCAACCTCCCTATCCTACTTGGATCACTTCAAAGCCATATCCAAAGGACTATGTCAGTCCTTCATTCAGGAAATTTAATGGCAAAAGTGGCAAAGCTAAAGTTCATGTCATCAGTTTCCTTGATGATCTTGGAGTTTTATGCCTCTGACCATGAGCTTCATTTGAGAGAATTCTCTAAGTCCCTTATTGATAGAGCTTATTCGTGGTTCGTCAACCTACCAGCCGACAGTATTTCCATTTAGGAAGAATTAGTGACAGTTTTCTGTACTAAATTCTTCGTAGCAGAACATAACATGGAGTTAGCCGACCTTGCTACTCTGAAGCAGCAAGAAAATAAGTCTCTTTCCTACTTTGTATGGAGATTCAAAGAAATTTTTCTTAATTGCAGAGACATGATATCTGAAAAAGGACTCATTCATATCTCATCAATAGGTTGTTGACCCTATATCGAATTCACATTGAAAATCATGTCATCACCAACTTTGCTGACTTGCTGTTCCGAGTCAATAACACTGAAGCTTCTATGTCTGAAATGTATGTGCAAACTCATGTCCAGATGATGCCTTCATAAGTTACAACCAAAGCCACGCCTTACAAATGAAAAAGGATGGTAGTTGTGGTTGACCAATGCCGACCGCCAATGAGTGACCAAAATATTCCATTGGTGATCCTGTTTACGAATGAGCAAATTGACATACTTGTTTAGGTTTGGATAGAAGATGGAGATCTAATCTGTCCACCCAAGACTAGGCCACTGGCGCCAGAATAGTTAACAAACACACGATCCTGCCTATTCCACCATTTAATTGGCCATCCTACTTCTGAGTATAATAAAGTTAGAAGACATTGTTTGATCAAAGATCAAAGAGGTGAAATACTGCATGATAACCAACAACAAAGAGCGGAGGTTAACCTATTTCCAAGACACAGAGGTTCCAAAGTGAGAATATGCATTATCGAAGAATGCTCAAAGACAAACCTAGCCTAGGAAAG
The DNA here is from genome assembly GCA_002914805.1 of Parasponia andersonii. Classification (NCBI taxonomy): domain Eukaryota; kingdom Viridiplantae; phylum Streptophyta; class Magnoliopsida; order Rosales; family Cannabaceae; genus Trema; species Trema andersonii. The sequence goes on from JXTB01000074.1 coordinate 487,014, forward strand.
TTCCTCCAAAGAACAAGAAATAAATGGCATAATGCATAACCTCACAAACTCTCAAGTGTTCAAAAATCAATGAAGAGGCATGTTGAGAAGCCACTTCTACTCTATTTAGGATTTCTCAAAAATTTAGTTCACAATGTTGCACCATCAATCACACAATAAAATGAACTGCCAAAAGAAGTAAAGATACAATTACTTTCTCTATGAAAGATGCAGAAGCCCCACATCTATTTCACAACAAATGAGTCTATTTAGAGGCCAAGTGAACGAATTGCTTCTCAAGCATGCCCTTATTGACAATGGCTCTTCTGTTAACCTCATGCCATTGAGTACTTTCAAGGCTACCAGTATCCCTGAAGACAAGTGTAATATCCCTGGTGACTTTTGATTCTGGTTACTTTAACACCAAGGGTTGTGTCAACTTGGATTTATAAATTAGTCCTATCAAAGCATCCACTAAATTCCATGTCATTGATGTGAATGTCCCTTATCACATTTTGATTGGAAGACCATGGCTTCATCAATATCATGCAGTACCTTCGACACTTCATCAATGTGTAAAGGTCATCAAAGGTAAAAAGGAAATCATGATTCCAGCCACCAAGGTTCCTTTTGTAAAAGAAGAAGTTTTCTAGAAGGAATCCACCCTATATGAAGATCTCGCCAAAAATATCAATATTACTAGTCCTCGTGGCATCAGTCTTGGCAATACAACCAATATATCTTTTAAGGGCATACATATAGATCTAGTCACTCCCAAAAGAGTCTTACTCTGAAAAGACACCCTTCTTGATGGTCAGACTGTACGATTTTTGAAAGTGTGGTGAGGTCAGAAATGGCCTCACGAGTTCTCAAACAGAGCATGCCGAAGGGATAAAGGCAATTCCTCTTGTGCCCAACAAGCTATAGGATGAGCCTTCGAACTTGTAGGATGGACTAAGAAGATCAACTTAGGTGTCGAAGGAGAGGAAAAACCAACTTTCATCTTTGCTAATTTGGACGTTGAATTTGAAGCTGCTCTACTCTTACTCCTTAAAGAATATGGTGATGTCTTTGTCTGGTCCTATGAAGATATGCCAGGACTTAGTAGTAAGTTAATCACCCACAAACTTGCTACTAATGCCATTATTAAACCTGTTAAGCAAACAACTAGAAATTTCAGCACTCACATCTAGCTCCAAATTCAGAAAGAAGTCTGGAAGCTCCTCGATGCAGAATTCATCTAACCCTGTGTTCATGCTGTTTGATTAGCCAATATCGTTCTGGTTAAAAAGAAGAATGGCCAAATTCGAATCTATATAGACTTTCGTGATCTTAATAAAGTGTGCCCGAAAGATGATTTTCCACTTCCAAATCTCGACATGCTTATCGATGCGACGTGCCACCCCCTAGGAATCTTTAGACTTGCAATATTAGTAGAATTATTATGAACTTAGTGTCAAATTTTAATAAGTTTGCATTCGCAAATACTTGAAATTATGTGTGTAGTATTATTTTAATACTAAATTTTATTACGTGAGAAAACCATAGTTAATCCTCATTTTAACTTAGAATTTCTAAGTTAGTTTTCCTTAATAATAAATTGATTTTACAATAATTATATTATGTACATCAATATAATGTAATTAAAAATGTGACATGTTTATGTCATATTTAAATTGTTACATTTTATGACTTAAAGTTAATGGTTGCACCAAAATAGTACTATGCCGTAATTTGGATGGCTAGAATTTAAGTATATAAAGAATTAAGTAGACAAATCAATCTAAGGGTGGAAAATAAGTTATAGAAAAAGATAAAAAGTAGTAAAGTTTTATCTTAGGAAGGTAATAACTTTCAATGAGTGGAATAGAAAAGGAAAGGGATAAAGTTAATGGGTAATTCAAAAGCTAGGAAAAAAAGAAAATTATAATGGAAATGTTCTTTGGAAATTAGTGGCCATAATTCAAAGTGGAAGACACATACAAAACTAATTAGTAACTTTTGTCTCCAAAATAATTCAAAAGATATAAAAAAGATTAATATAGTGGAGACTTTCTTTCGAAGCTAGTGGTATTAGATTCCAAATAACTGAAAAAGAAGAAAGATTAGAGACAAAAGTAGTGGAAGAGTAAAAAAAATAAAGTAAAAGGTAAGGTAATGGAGTAGGAAAAGAAGATATATTGACAAATTGATAATAATGATGCTTGGATTATTTAATGAAATGTGAAAGTATGTATTATTGGATACCTT